>JADZMA010001248.1:0-23045 GCA_020796225.1 Arion vulgaris
GATATGGAGAAAGGGCAGGTGCCCTATCATAAAGAATGGATAAGACGGAAAGAAGACCCACAGATACAGGTCCATAAGCTAACTCCGATGTGTCTAAAGATAATGGAGAAAATGATCAACAAAAGACTGAAACGGTACTTGAAATCGGCGAGAATACTAGTGCCAGAACAAGCAAGCTTTAGAGAGTACAACAGTACCGAAGATCTAATAACATGTATATGTAACAGATTGTTAAGGATGTCTATCAGCGACAAAAAGTCTTCACCCTCTGGATAGACTTTCCAAGAGCCGTTGATAGAGAATGGGAAGATGGGATAATTGTAAAACAACAAAGGAACGAAATAGATGGTAGTATGGTGTTGTTTGCGTTCGTATTATCAGCTAAGTTAACCACTCTTTGAGATCTTTGTGGTTTACGCCGACAACGTGAGTACGGTACAGCCCTGTTAGAACTCCACGGTATGTAAGGACAGACACACCTGAATTTCTGCCAAAGAATTTTCATCAATACATTGGCTAGTGTTCTAATCCTGATATTCGCGAAAGAATAATGTGAATATCTTGACTAATGTTCTAACAATGGAACTCACACAAGAACAATGTAAATATCTTGACTAATGTTCTAACAATGGAACTCACACAAGAACAATGAAAATACGTTGACTAATGTTCTAAAAATGGAACTCACACAAGAACAATGTAAATATCTGACTAATGTTCTAACAAGGGGAAACTCACACAAGAACAATGTAAATACGTTGACTAATGTTCTAACAGTGGTAATCACACAAGAACAATGTAAATACGTTGACTAATGTTCTAACAGGGGGACTCACACAAGAACAATGTAAATTGCAGTTTAAAAAGGGGAACCCAAAAGCTGTTGTTGCATTTAAGTATCCGCAATTTTCGCTGAACATGTTTTAGCGAACAGACATGACAAGCTGAGAAACATCTAGTGGCAGGGAGATGTGGTTTCGGGAGAAAATGTAAAGAATACCTGGCGGAAAAAAATTTGAGGCAGCCTTCGAGAAACGAATGAAAACCACTAATTGATTAGAGAAATTAAATGTAGGCAGTCACAACTGTTGTGGCAGTTAGAGGAGAAGTAAAGTTTGAAATGTAGTGACGACTAATAAACACGATGGAAAGATGACAAAGGGAAGACAATGAGATAAATGCATAGAAGGCTTTAGTCACATGTCATGGTAAAGCAAGAACACATATTTGATCAGAGACCCCGGTGATCGCGTGATGGCGAACAATGCCCGGTCTACTTTCAGGGGCATGGCTGATGATGACCAACATGCCCTGATAAAATAAAAAAAAAAACACTAGTTCGTATTTTGAAAGAGGTTGATTAATTGATTGTGTGATTGAAATGACATTTAGCATTGCACTTTGGGAGAATATCCATGTGTGCTTGATCAATTTTTGCATAGTAATATCTCAGCAGCAGTGAACGAGCTCCAGCAATCGCTCCGATGTAATTTTTATGGTCAAAAAATTGTGTAGGTATTTAATTTTTCATCCTTTTAATTAACTTTGTCGGGACATTGTTTTGTAGTCTACTCTTATCGATTTTCAATGCAGTTTTTTTTACATGTGCTCAAAGTAAATATGGTATATACGTTTTATTATCAATATCCGATAGGTTCAGCTCGATCTCACCTATATTGAGATCGGGAATCTTTGAAAACATTTTGCTCGTTCATACGAGGATCGAACTAAGTCACTGAGTACCTTTGGAACGAGAGGAGAGCACTTTACCTCCACATTCGGCTTATAAATCCACTATAAAACATCAACAACCAACACCACCATCTCCTTTTCCTGATCATACCATCCCTTCGAATTTCTTTTTGCTATATCCAGTAACAGTGTTCATTCCTTTTAAGCCCGAGTCTGTCTTCTATGTATCTTGGAACTATAAGCATCCCCCATGATTTCGCCTTTTTCTTCTCGTATGTGTCCACTAATTGTGTCCATTTTGTATAAATAATGACAGATCTTGTCTGTTGCCGGCAACCAATGACGTCATGGTAGTCTGATAACACGGCATACTGGCAACTCTAGCGGAAAAAAAAATGCCAGCAGTCGTAACGACTCAGTAGCTCTGCGCTGAAGCGGTTCTCACTCGCAGGTAAACACGAAGATTGTGTTGTTGTTGTTATATGCAAAACAGTTAATACGTTGTATGGACAAAAGAAAGTAAATATAAATGCTGCAAGAATATGAACTTTAAAATGTAATATTCAGATAACGGATTTGAGTGTTCACGAGTAATCACCACGGCACAGGGAGCGGTTCTAATAATAATTGTCGCTGTCAACAACAACAACAACAACAAAGAGGTGAGATAGTCATTTTAGAAGATTAGATTTGCTTTATTTATGATATCTCGCTTCATTAAGCATTGTTGATTGTTTTTTTATTTATCAATGGCATTCGTTTTCTTCTTTAAATTTTGTGCTACATTATGTTTATTAAAAGTTTACATTGGTCTTGGAATATTCGAGACGAAAGTTTTAAATTTAATTATGTCAAGTCAGTGTATGATAACCATCTATTAACTAATAATAACTTTATAGTCTGTCCATTAATTCGTGAGCACGTTTGAAATTGATTTTCTGAAAACTACCTGTTGATCTCAGTGATTTTTTGCATGCAGCCTTAGAATATCCATGACGCTAAAATAAAGCTAACCAGTAGTCCTAGATGCTAGGATTTTGCACATCGGCGAATTCCTTTGATCTTTTATGACAATTGCAAATACGGGGGCTCAAATTTAGATTTTACAGTAATCCCTAGAATTTGTCCATGTCAATTTTATTCATAGGGTATCTCCATATTAACTTGATAGGTCAATAATTAATTGTGTTGCCCTTATGCAATCTGAACTTGGGTACAATATGCAACAGTTAGTCCTCCCCTTTGGGCACCATTAGACCCTAGGGTGTCTTAACTTCACCACAAATTGTATGATGGTAGACGAATTTGGATATGGAAATGTATACGTTTCTATTTCTCAGTCTGTAATCAAAATATGATTTGTATCATCCCTAATCTGACGATTCCATGAGGTTGATAATTGTTACTGGCTGGACAAATTGTAATCCATCTCGGTGCCAGTACTGCCTTCCTCTCGAGCACATGTTCAACACACTTCTTCCAGAACTGCATGTCTATCATTGAGAGGGACTCACGTGTCAGAACTTCAACATCACACATTTTAAACGTCCTGTTCTGTTTGGCAACTTGCTTTTTTACTTTAGCCCAGACAAGCTCTATCGGATTGAGGTGAGCATGATATGGAGGTAGTCGCAAAGACGTGTGGCCGTTTTCCGCAATGATTTTGTCAATATGAAACACCTTGTCTTATTTGTCATCCTCACCAGGTGTAACAACCGGTTTCAAATATGTATCATCGAAGTTGACATTTTCCTTAGCAAGCCAAGTCCTAATTTGATCTTTTGTATTTGATGCAGTTGGTACTTTGTCTACCGCTGATACTGTGCTTGTGATAGGATGCATTATCCATTACCAAGCATGATGGTCTGTTTAGAATTTGAAGTAGATCTTTCTCCATCCAGTGCCTGAAAATATGTCCATTCATTTCTGTGGGGTAGTCCACCGCCCGTCCTTTGATTGGAAAATAAGCCCAGCGCATGGACAAGACCTTCTTCACTGCTTCCTGCATGTTTGGTATAATCGCGGGCCCTTTTTTGCTGCTTGGTATTTTTCTTTTCTGTTCACCGTCTACTGATTGCCATTTTTTAGCATTGGTGTGGTGAGCATTGACCCAGGATTCGTCCAAATATACAATATCATAGCCTTGCCTCTGCCCACGGATCTCCTAAAGGTATTTACTGGGCAGCAAATTAAATGTGGCTTTAAAATAATATTCATGCCCCCTATATTTTTTCTGAAGGTGAAGCCGGCGGCTCTTACAATTTTCCATAAAGTACTTTTAGAAATGTCTATGCTGCAATCTGATTGCAGTTTTAATTTCAGTTTCCTGAGAGTAACAAGTTGATTTTGCAAACTTTTTCAAGAGCTCCCTTATGACATCTATGTCAAAGTGTCAATTGTTCTTTTCCGTCCTTGCTTGACATTGTGCACTTTTTTGTCTTGTTTAATCCATCGCGAAAAGGATTCTCTATTCAGACCAAGCGCCAGTTGCGTTCGTTTTCCAGGGTTATGAATATCGCAATATAGATGACCTCTCTTAGTTTCCCCTAGGGAAAGTGTTGGTATAGTAAAACTGTAACCTTCTGCATTGTTATAAATGTGCACTTCAGACTCATTATGAATGTGATATCAATGTCATTTTTGATAAGCCAACAAATATGATACAATAGCTTCATACAAATAGCGAGATACACCTATAACTATACAACGGGATCCCAATTATAACGTCATATGTTTTGCTTTCAAAGTCGATGGGGTTTGGTGCACGGAATTCCGTGAAATTGTTGTTTACCATCGATATTTCAATGTTACCATAATGTATTTTTAGAACAATGCGTCTGTGTACCGTAGATCTGTTACTATTGTGTACAATCCGGTGAGGTTGATTTTAATATAACCTGAAGAAGAAATATTTCAAACTACATCAAATTTTCTTGGAAAAAAAATATTCTCTAGCGTCATGGATATTCTAAGGCTGCTTGCAAAAATCACTGAGATCCCAAAAGGTAGTTTTCGGGGAAAAAACAATTTCAACGTGCTCACGATTAATGGACAGGCTATAAATATCGTTCCACTCTGCAAACAAAAAACGGAAGCTCTATATTTTGTTTAGCATGTGTGGTTCTATAACAAGTTGTTGTATTACAGATAGCTGTATTTTTTTAAAATTAATAGAACTTGTTTTGAAATATTTGGGACAATCCTAGTCCTACCATAAAAAAGATGTAATATAAATATTGCTGTATAATTAATAATATATTCGATTTATTATGTGCGAATTAAAGACGTCAGGACAGTGGTTGGTTGTTGGTGCAAACAACACTTATTTATATCTTGCACGGATGTTTATGTATTTCAGTTATCATCATCAAAATCGTATCCTTTATAGGACGTTGCTCTCTTTGTAGCACATCTGAAATTCACTCTGTCTCTTGCCAGTTCACCCACTTCGTCGATGGTTTTTAATATCTTGTACCATCTTCTTCTTGGCCTGCCTCTCGTCCTGGGACCTGACCTCTAGTATTGTTCTTTCCAGGCCATCGTGACGCTTGATGTGACCAAATATGTAATTTTCTAGTATAGTATAGTTGATTTCAGTTATATTGCACAATGTAAGCTACTTTTAAAAAATCGTCATGTGCCTAGTAGCTAGCTGGAATTATTTTTTTGTCATGAGATGTAATAAACTGGTCATTATCTAGTGCTAATTTTTTGACAGTTCAGATTTACATTGCTAACCATATTCTAAAATTTTTTAGCAGCAGATCTTGAATCTAAAGATAATTAGGTTTCATACTTTAGAACGATCAATAAAACTGACCTTAAGCGCACAAAGTTTCTTTAGTGCTTCTTTCAGTTTCTAGTTGAAGTTTAAGCTGCACGTACCACATACACAAAATGGTTCAGCAAATGATCTGTTGAATTCTGTAGGTAGACCAGCTTTGATGGTGGTTTTTAATGCCATCGTCAGTATTAATTCTTGGTGATAGACATCAATGGTTCTCTGAGATCCTCTAATAAGGCTTACTGGTTCACAACATTTGGTTGTTTTATCAGTTAATTTTGTTTGATTGATATGACCGTGATCATTGTGCTTTGGGGAATAACCTTGTGTGCTCTGATCTCTTTCATGCACAGAAAGATCTAGTGGCAGTGCATGAACTCCATACTATTTTTTCAGCTGGTAATGTAATTTAGCAACTTATTTCTGATTGTAAAGCCCACTCCATGCTGTCCTATCTGATGGTTTTCCGTGACAGAAAGAATGTAAAATCTCTCTCTGTCTCTCTGATGTCTCCAGTCTTGTATCTTGCAGACAACGATTGTACAGATTTCAGCTTGTACATTTCACTCACTATTCATGACTTGCTTGCAACGTTAATTATTCTAGTAGGTCTTTGTAATGGCCAATGATCATAGTTATTACATTCCCTGTTCCAAGTCTTTAGAGATAAGTGTTTCGTATCTTCTTATTCAATGTATAATTTGTTGTCAACTTCTCGAAAATTCCCTTTGTGATTTCTGGGCTAGAAAATAGAAACCCGTCTTCTCTTGCATGTCATAAAGGATAGAACCATGTCTCCTTCTCACATGTCATAAAGGGCATACTAAGAGAGGTTTGGAATAGCAAGCGACCCACACTCTAATAAAGCTAACAGCTGCAGAGATAAAGCACCTCAAACTGCTCATAAAATCCAGATGTCATAGTGAAAAGACACTAGTGGAATAGAGTGAAATGAATATTTGTTGTCTCTACCTTATGTGTCCTGGGCATGATAAAGACTGATAATGATATTGGGAATTTACTCTAAACTCAAACAGACACTGGAGATCACATGTACAGGGTGAAGCAGCACCTTACTGGCTGGGAGTACTGTAATCAGTAGATGGGAAGATATCTGCCACTGTCAGAAGTAGTCCTGGAGCTTTACTCTTTACTCTACACCATAGATTCCCAAACTTTTCAGCCCACTTTGCACAACATAAACTTTTAACGCCCTCAACATTATAACAGTTTGCCAACTCCACCACACACATATATACATGCTCTATTTTCACTTTGACATAGAAAATTGATATATATTTCTGTCATACATGATCATTTCAAATAATTATACATGAAATAGAAAATTGAGGAAAAATTGATAGTGTAAGATAGGCAAAAGAAATTAAATGCAAATTAAATTTTTATATTTTTCAAGAAAATCAAAAAAAACCTTTCCCCAAATGCTTCTGAACCCACTTCCCCGGGGAAGGCTTGCGCCACAGGGGACACCCCAAATGCGCCTCACAATTTTAAATACAGCTCATAACTGGGAAAATTACCCTCATTTGTATACATTTAACAGTTCCAAAAGTTGGTATTTTTTTTTTGAAAAAAATGTCTAATGTAAAACCCAAACGTTCTTAGTTTTAAAAGGCCCCCGCCTTAAAATCTTTAACCTTTTGTTCAGGGGCCCCGTGACTTAGTATTGCCTTTTCCGTTGTTTTCTTCGAAGGATGGTTTTAAATTTGGACCCACTGTTCTGTTGAAAGGGTTTTTTTTCTAGAACCCATGGGTTATTTCGGGAGCTACGGGTTTGTGCTTTGTTCAATACTCAAGGGTGGCCCCCATTTCTAGGGGAAAAAGCCCATAGGGAAAAACCCGGTGCAATGAAGTAAACTTTGACTTTAGATGTTGTAATCCCTGAAACAAATAATTCCATGATGTGTACTATTTAGGGGGTACTTAAGCTGCCTCTCCAGGACACAGATATAACAAGTACTGTAGAGTATGAAATTTTTTAGTAATATTGGGTTGTTGTTAACTTGATATTGCACTTTTTGGCCAATACCAAGTGCATTTTACATGTAAATCTCAGGTTTTTGGGATTTGGACATTTTGCAATATCTAATATAAAGTCATAAAATCAGTCTATTATTCTTGTATTTAATTCCAGTCTGTATATCCCCAAAAAACCTTCCCCAAAATTATTTTAAACAGGGAAAAGGGGGGGACTTTTAAATTCTCACCATCTTTATGAGGCTTTTAAATTATACTATTTAAAAAATATATTTTTTGTTCTGGATTCTTAAGGAATCATTTATCTTTAAGAGTTATTCAACGCCTCATGTCTATTTTAATTCCATTTTTGGTTTTTTTCATTTATTCTTTCTGCTCAGTGCGCAATACAGATTTTAATGAAGTTTTCAAGGATGCATCACGGGGAGGTGATTGAGGGCCTTGATTAGTAATATAATTTTGAGATTCACATTTGGGGAAATTAAAAATTGCTGATTTTTTAAAGACATCAGTCTGTTTAAAAGGATAGGGGGTCAAACTATTTTGGGGGCTTGATATAATGTACCCCATATGTCATAGAGGCTGTGCTAGAGAAAACTGTATAGTCATCTTGAGTGCACATTAGGTTACATATAAATAAAGCTTTCTTTTTTGTTTGCTCTAGTAAGCCTTAAAAACCCAAATTTTTGGGGGTCAAGTTTGCATGCAACATTAGGTCAAAAAAAAGAAATTCCACTTTCTATTTCATGGGGTGACCTTTGTAAACAGGCTACAGTCTGACAAAATGAAAGGGACACTACTCAAGAGATTTGCAGTATTGTGTTGCAAAATCATTTGATTTGTTAAAGTAATAAAGGGGTAAATATTACATTGTGGTCTTGAGAGGTTGGCCCTAAATATTTTCCCAGTGGGTTGCTTTTCCCTACTCCCGACATATTTTGAAGGTGTAAAAAGTTTTCAAAAAAAAATGGGGAATATTTCCTATCTAATGCCCTCTCTAAAAAAAAACAAGTCAGTACCTTGGGTCTAAGACAGACTTAAGAACAGTGATCCCAAAAAATGCATCAGAAAAATGAAAATTTTTTTGAAATCTTGGGGAGACTGAATGACTATGGGAAACCCACAAAATCATGTTGAAACCAAAAATCTAAATGGCAAAGTATAAAGAATCACTGTAAACCATAGCACAAATATTTATTATCTTTTTTCCAAATCACTGAAGAGGTTTAAAAAGGGGTTATTCTGAAATGAACCAAACAACAACCATTTTTTGTAACTTTTGTGGGGGATTTAGCCCATTTTGGGGTTTTTGTCTATGTTCCAAAAAGCTGTGTACTGCACCTTTAAACCCAGCACTTCTTTTCCCTTCTTCTCTCCTCTTTCGAACGTTCTTGGATTGATCATTTTTGTTGGATGTAAAATTGGCCCACTGGCAAAACGATTATCTGCGGGCAAAGCGCCCTGGTAACCCCCCCCCTTTTTCCAGTTTTTATTTACTAGGTAACCCAGGTACATCCTTTCGGATCCGCCTTTTCGATCAACTATCCCGATATTTGGGCTTTGATTTGAAACAGTGATTCGCTGCTTTCCCCGTTCTTACTGGGAAATATTTCTCGGCTTGTCACGCCCTCGGGGCCCCCCATGTAAACACGGGTAAAGTTGGGCCTTCGCCAATGTTCAGGAAGCTTCTGTCGATCCGTAATTTGGGCCTTGTTTTCCCTCGATTTTGAGTTTGATGGGGGAAAAGGAACGCCCCAGCCTTTTCTGACCCCGTGCGTAAATTTTTGAATTAACCTCAAAAGGCACCGGCATGGGACCAGTCAAACAATGTGGGGGGTCGCCGTCGGCGCATCAAGAAACTGGGGATTTTCGCCACCACTATCACCCCCCCCAGTTACCGGGGGATGTTATTCATGCCCCCTTTGCCCGGTTCCCCCGATGCTGGCTTTCCCCTTGGTCTCCCCAACCTCAGTTTTTCCCGGGGGTTTTTTTAAAATCGCAGTCCCTTTCCCGGTTTTCCCAGGGGGGGTAGTTTCATCCCTTAAACGCAACTTGTTTTTTTCGCCCAAAACCGCCCAGTACATGTATCTCCCCAGGCTACCAATGGGGTCAGTTGAACCCCGCACCAACACGGGGGTAGTTTCATTCGTTACGGTCCTGTCATTTATTCTTGCCGGGGGCTGGCAATTTTGCCCCCTCCTCAGGGCTTGGCCCCCCCGTGGGCAGGGGTTTTCACGGGAGCCCCCCATCCAGTTGGGGCGTTCGGCTGTTTTTCGTTCGGGGATTTGGGGCAAATCTTGTTGACATCGGTCGGGAGAATTTGCTTTTTATTTGTTTTATTTTTATCGTTTTTCCAATTGCACTCTACCTCCAGTAGTTTCCTCTCCCCCATCCCTCCCTCTTGCCAGACCAGCCAGAGTCTGTTTCCCGGGTCAGGTGGAGGTTTTGGGGGGGTCTTGTGCGCCCCCCTAACCCCGGCTCATTTACCACCATGACCTCATGGCCTTTAATATTTCTTCATTAATCGTTTTTTTAGTTATTTTCCCAAAATTTCTTTTGTTTTTTGTAGGGTTAGGCTTTTTTTTTTTCAAAGTTTGCAGGGAGCTCTTTTCAGCCTACATCTTTCAACTACAAAACGATCACAGTGTTTAACAAGCCCCACATTTTATCACCTGTTTATGATATGAAGAAACTTGATCTCATCTATCGAATCAGGGAAACACTGGAAAAAACCCCAAAATTTCCTTGGGGGGGGAAATGGCTTTGGGGCTTTAGGCTGCATCTATGAATAACCCAAAAACTCTATCTTCATATACAATATCATGATTCACCGGAAGTTTTAAAAAGCTGGGGGGGTAAACTGGGGGAAAAAATGGTTAAAAAACTTAAATACAAAAAACTTAAAGGTTAGAATGATAAAATTAACATCTTTCGTTTTAAATAAAGTTTTTTTAATCACTACTTTCCTGGGCGGTTATTATAATAAATATTTATGTGAGAATCATGTTTAGTTTTTCTGTGAATCTGATATAGATAATCTTGACCATGCTGAGACATATTTAAAGGAGACAATTTATGTTTGAGCTGTTCTTTATTACTCTATTTAAAACTGTTTTTATTATAGAACTCTTTTTTTAAAAAAATTTTAGAACCCTGAGTTGAATCACTTTTTTCTAGATTTTTGGGAGATGGATCCTGTTTCAAATGTGGGTAAATGATGTCACCAAAAAAAGGATGAGTTAAAGAGGATCTGATGGAAAAAATAAAAAAGTGGGAATAATAACTCTGACATGCTTTCCAACATAGCAAACCATGATGAACCGGTTTCACCACCATCAGAACTTGATGGTTTTAGCACCATTATTCCCACCTACATCTATCTTGTCAACATCTGCAGAGGCTCAGACAGTTTCAGAGGCTGGTTCTGTCTATAAGGTGTCCTGTTTCCACCCTTTCCCAAGCTGATATTTCCACAAAAAAGATGGTATCCATAATTTTGGCCATATTTGTTATATATCTTTGTTGGTCTTAATGTAGGTCTAGGCGTTTTAGCCTATCTTTACTACCCTGACAAGTTGGTCATTGATAAATCTGTCAAGTCTTTCAGTATCCCAAATCATGAGGCATATCGTAATTTTGAGGCTCAATGCTTGCAAGAAGAGATAACTAACTAAAAATAGATACCGCCGTGACCCCTCTGAAACTTCTAAAACAGCCTCAAGATCGACTGTGATGCATTTACCAAGAAAATGAAATGTTCAAGCATACACCTCTATGTTGACTTAAATTACAGAAAGAGCATTTTGGGATTTACAGACCAAAGAGATATTCAAAACCACATGAGTCATCCCATTTTGGCTTTAGTATTGGTTCAGCTGTTAAAGTGTTCTGAAAGAATTAAGAGATCAACAATTGGTTGCCTGTTTGAATATCAAAGCAAAGCCAGGTAAAATGCATGTCATATATTTAGCTCATGGTGATGAACAATACAAACATGTTCACAAAGGAAGACTTCAAGGTATTGCCATTGAAAAAAATTATAGAGCATCCTGGCTTTACAATTTTGTCTAGGACCTCACTTGGAGCTTTATGACTTTTTAGTTCGAAACATGAATGGGTGTGCCACTAAACTCTTTCTTTACCTACTTCTACCCATCACAAGATGCGGGGGGAAATATATTCTATTTTCGTCTTGGAGCCAACATAGGGATGTAGACAGTGCTCTGACATTGGCTATGAACCAGGGAAACTTTCTCTATTATTTGGGTGATAAAATCAAAAACTTTTCAGAAGAGTCATCTGTTGAGATCTGAAGTTTTGTTTGGAGCACCTCTGCCAGGTGAGTGATGTTTCACCTTATGTAATAGCTAACAGTACTATATTCAATTCCTACATATTATAATATTCTTACTTTTGCTAGACATTATGTCTTTAGACATGCCACCATGCCATTTGAGATATTTACTTTTAGTCTTCCTGATTCTCCTTCACATGCCCTAGCCATGCCATCTGGAGGTCTTTTCTTTCGGTCTTCCTGAGCCTCCTGTGCATGCCATAGCCATGCCATCTGAGGTCTTTACTTTGGTCTTCCCGAGCCTTCCTGTGCATGCCATAGCCATGCCATCTGAGGTCTTTACTTTCGGTCTTCCTGAGCCTCCTGTGCATGCCATAGCCATGCCATCTGAGGTCTTTACTTTCGGTCTTCCTGAGCCTCCTGTGCATGCCATAGCCATGCCATCTGGGGGTCTTTACTGGTCTTCCTGAGCCCCCTGTGCATGCCATACATGCCATCTGGGGGTCTTTACTTTTGGGCTTCCTGAGCTTCCTGTGCATGCCTAGTCATGTCATCTGGGGATCTTTCCTGTCAATCTTCCTGAGCCTAATGTGCATGCCTCTAGCCATGCCATCTGGGGGTCTTTCCTGTCAATCTTCCTGTGCCTCCTTTGCCTGCCCTTATCAATGCCATCTGAGGTCTTTACTGTCTGTCTTCCTGAGCCTTTTTTGTCTGTTATATACATGCCATATGAGGTTTTTACTGTGTCTTCTTAAGTCTACTTTGTCTGCTATCACCCACCAAGTTAACTCACTTTTAACTACGTGACAATGAATTATACTTCTTACTACTTTTGTTTTCTAAATATTGTTTTAATGTTGTTTGTCTTTAATGTTTTTTCGCTAGATATTATTATTTTTACATCGTGGAGAAGTTTGTTTCTCAGTACAGTAAATTTTCAAGTAACTCCTCTACAATTATTGCTGCAGTTATTCCTCTCCAATTCTTGCAATCTGTTAGATCTCCTTTCTGTCAAATGTTAACTATTATTCCTTGTATTCAATCAGTAAGCATTATTCTTCTTTCTCCCATATCATTGTGAACAAAAATTCCAATACATTTGCTGCCCGCATTGATCTGCCTGAGAAGTTTTTCTGACAGTTCATCTTTACCTGGTGCCCTGTTATTCCAGAAACTAATAGCGTTTTATCATT
The DNA here is from genome assembly GCA_020796225.1 of Arion vulgaris. Classification (NCBI taxonomy): domain Eukaryota; kingdom Metazoa; phylum Mollusca; class Gastropoda; order Stylommatophora; family Arionidae; genus Arion; species Arion vulgaris. Next base: position 12,962 of record JADZMA010001248.1, read on the forward strand.
TCTTATTTATCTGGTGTTCTTAAATCTACTAGAATGTTCCTAGAGGCTGGTTGGATATTAACCCTTAGAACTATGATGTTAAGCTATCAGAAAACCTTTTTCTGTTCTCCCAACAATATTCCCATCTGACTGAATATGATTTTCTGATGTGTTCAAGTCATTATTCATGCTAAATCATCCAGCTTGTCACCAGGGTGAAGTCTGTACTCTTTTCAGGGAATAGCCGTTAAAGGTCCAAATGGGGCCATAGGTGCATGAAAATAAGGTGATAAGTAAGAATCAGTGAGAGGTCAGTGAGCTGGCAGTGATCAAGACTATCCCACTTCCATGCGGCGGCCCTGGAAACAGACTGAAGTCCGGCAAAGTGGGTAGGGATTGACCCAGTCTGAGCAGGATGAGAATAGAAATTTGGCCAACAGGAGCAACCCTTCAGAAACTATGGGAGACCGGTGAAGACCTCAAGCACACCGCCCTATTTATGTCACATACAGGAGTAGTCACATAGCAGACATTTATCAAGAAGTTGCCACTCATACAATGATGTGGTAGTACGACAGTGCTGGGCTATAAAAGATTGGCTTGCATATCAGACAAGCAATATAACCGATTTTTCAATGACTACTTGAAAATGGCAGCAAAAGGCCGCCATGCAAAAAGTTGGACCTCAGAGATAACAGAGGCAACAGAAGACACTGTTTATGAAGCGCACACAAAAGCAATTTCTATCAATCTCTTCTTATCCTGACGCTGTGAGACAAAACAGGATACAAGAAAAGAAAGAAAACGTTTCCATAAACTTTTTTCCATGAACATTGAGCTCATCTGTTTATATACAACTTTTTCTCATGAACATTGAGTTCATCTGTTTCCATACAGAGGTGACAAAAGACACTGTTTATGAAGTGCACACTAAAGCCTGTTCTATAAATCTCTTCTTATCCTGAAGCTGTGAAGCAAAACAGGATTGGAGAAAAGAAAAAAAATAAATGCACACAAAAGCCTGTTCTAAAAATCTCTTCATATCCTGAAGTTGTTATGCAAACCAGGAGTGGAGAAAAGAAAGTACTGTGTAGCAGCTTCCAGGTCAAGCGTGTCTGAAAACATGCTAGTCTAACTTGTTTACATTTTCATAATTGCTTACTCTCTGCAAATACTGTCCATGGTTGTTGTTTACATAAGTCTAACCTGGAAATTTCTGATGGGGGTAGACCTAAACATACCTATTGTCCTACCCTGTTGATTGAGATGTGTGACAACAGCTAACTTACTGGTTTTGTTGGTACAACCAATGGAAACGTATCTATCTCTGGTCTAACGGTTGCGCTTCCCACACACGTATAATAATACGTTAAAACTTAAATTATTATAGGTAATGCAAACGTATATGCCCCAAAACGGATGATCGAGCATGTTTCTATCCAGGGACAGTCTCGTCATGACACAAGCTTGTCGATGCTCTTCAGCTCATGTCAAGTTCAAGGAGGGACTGAAAAGTGGTCAATAAAAGAGGAAGTTGGTGCCTGTAAGGAAAGGTTGTATCTAGTAGACAGTGGGGAGTCTCTCATAGGCTAAGGTGGCAAACCCAAAAAGTGCTGAACAGAAAGGTGCAATTATTGCAGCTGTTCGGTTAACACTTTAAACAAGCAGCACAATGTAAACCCATTCTTTGGCCCAAACCACATACAGACTACTGAGAGGGACCAAAATGTGGTGATAAGAACAAACGAAAAAGAAGAGGAAAGTCCAAATGTAACTGCTAGGAGTATCACCATGCAGATAGATCTGATTGTCACATGGCCCTATTTCTGTATATGATTGTATGATTTGAGTTACACCATTTTTTGCACCATGTGACTTACTCTTTGTCTTTATTCATGACATCATCATCAGGGCCGGCTGGCTTAGGTGATCTGTTTTTTACAAATCTTTGTCTCGGGTGTTTGCCCCAGATGATGATGTTCTTCCATGCCATGAAGTCAGACTATTCAAAATTGTCTTTTGTCTCATCTCCCTCTATTTTACCAGTTGTTACAAGGTGTTCTAAACCTTTTTCCCATCACATGCCCAAAATGATGACTCCCTCTTTCTTATTTGACAATTCTTCTAACCAGGACTGCGAGTTTTCACTCTTGGGCAATATTGACAATATTTTTCCCTGTGCCTCTGACCTCATTCAACACCTCCACATTAGTCATTTTAGCATTACTCATGACATGAGTTACACAATCCTGCCTTATTTATTTTTTTGGTGAAAAACCCTGACTCATTTACTAGTCTTTTTCAATAAATTCTTAGTTTATTCCATGCTTTTAGGAGTCTGTGACACTCTTCAGTGTAAATACATCTCTGCTGACGTAAGTCCTGTCTAGTCACATACACATGAAGTGTTGTTGTTAAAGTGGACTTCTATTCTCATAAAATACAGAACCATTTTCATTTTGTTTCTTAAATATTTATTGTAGATGTGATTTTTTATTTTCTCCGATCCTGTTTTGCCTCACAGCGTCAGTTTAAAGAAGAGATTTCTAAAACGGGCCTTTGTGTGCCTTAGATAGTGTTTTCATTGCTTCTGATCTCTGAGGTTCATTTTTTGTGTGGCCTGCCTTGTACTTTGAAATCCATTGTATTGGAGCAGTATTGCTCTTTGGGGAAAATCATCTGTAGGTAATCTGTTATGTGCAACCATTTAATTATGTTGTTTCTTGATGATGTGATCAGTACACTATTCCTTATGTTTTTGCTTTCATGCTGTCGATGATGGCTTTCTTAACCACCTAACCTTACAGAGTACAGGACTTTGTCTCTGACCCTTAGATAGGTCCATTGTTGACAAAACAGAGTTGAGTATGAATTTTCTACTTATATCTGCCTTTCACTTTCTTACTGTTGGTTTGTTGCTTATTAATGATGTGAGTTGGTATGTGCTGTGTTGACGTGACCTTCGTCATCTTGTTTTTTTTCTCTGTTCCAAAACAGAGCCTGTCTTGCAATGCTTCATGTCTTCTCAATGTATGTCCTATCCATCGCCAGCATCTCTTCCTTAGCTCTTTCTCCACTGGTGTCTGCTTAGTTCTTTCCTTGAGTTCCCATTTGTAATCTTTATACCATATCATTCCCCTATTTTTAAAAAACATCTATTTATGAAGATCTGTAGTTTTCTGGGGGTTTTTTTGTTGTCTTCCATGTTTCTGAGCCATAGAACAGCACTTATTTCACATTTTGTGAAAAATTCTCAGCCTTTGATTTGTTTGATCTCCTTGACTTTTTATCTTCTCAATGCAATAAAGTTTCCCCTTGCTTTTGTATTCTTATCTTGACATCTTTGTTTGTTCCCTTTTGTGTCTATGTTCTAACAAGGTATGTGTAGATTCTACATCCCGTAGAGCTGTTTCTCCCCGCATAATCTGGTTTGCATTTTTTCTCAATGATTAGTCTTTTCCTGTGTATTTTCAAACCTAGTTGCTGAGACTTATTATTTAAAATATTCATTTTATCTTTACTCTGTGTGTGAAAAAAGAGTAGTAGATATGAAAATCCATCCTCCTTTGGAATTTGATCCAGGGATCTGTGCATACAAAACAATTGCACAAAGCACAAACTATTTTAGCTCCAGTGAGTTTGTGTGGTATAGCAATTTGTTTGTGACAAAGGATGATTTGTTTAGTGTTGACATTTCATTATTTAGATGAAACTTTATCAATGTTTACTTTTGATTATTATGTTGAAGAACAAAATATCCCATCTTAATGTGTTTAATTTTTTTTGTATTATTTTGTAACAACTTCAAATGCTATCAAGATATGTTATGTTTGTGACCATAGGAAAGGGATGATTTGTTAGTGGGTTGACATTCTTTTATTTAGATGAAACTTTATAATTTTATTTTTGATTTTATTTGGAAGAAAAAAATATCTATTTTAATGTTTTTACTTTTTGTTTTATTACTTTTTAAAACTTCCAAAAGTACTATTTAGACCATATTAGTAGAAAGAGAAGAAATGACCCCAAAACTTACCATGGGGAAAGGGATATTTGTTTTGTTTTTTATTTTAGATGAAATTTTTATCAATTTTACTTTTATTTTATTTAAAGAACAAAATATCCATCAATGTGTTTACATTTTTTTTTTATTTTTTTGAAAAACTTAAAATCTAAAGATATTTTATTTTTTGACTATAGGAAAGGGTGTTTTTGTTTAGTGGTTGACATTCTTTTTTTTAGTAAAACTTTTATTTTTACTTTGTTAATTTGAAGAAAAAATATCCTATTTTAAATGTGTTTTTTTGTTTTTTTATTTGTTAAAATTTGTATAAGATATGTATGTTGTGTTAACTAAAAAATTAAGTTTTATCTTGATGTTTTCTTTTAATGGGGAAACACTAAATCTTATGTTGATATTTTGGAGGTTTTTGTGTAAATGATTTTGAAAGGATCAAGATGAGAAGTTCAAGCTTTGGGGTGACATACATAAACCGCTTTCCAAATCATCCATGAGAAAGTTTAATTGATCTAATGTTTTGATATTCAAACATCTAGTCATTTCTCCTCTTTTTATCCATGACAAGTTTTTTTGTTAAATTTTGTTAATCTTCTATCTAGATAATTTTTATTTATTTTATTCAGTAAATCCCAATAAGTCTTTATTTTCCTGCATTTTTAATTACCATCTCTACATTCGGGGGGGTCCTGTTATTTTTTTCTTTATGTTCTTTTACCAAAAATTTCTTAAGTTTCTAAAAAAGTATTTAAATTTTGCAAAAATGACTTAATGTATTAGATGAACTTACAGTGTAAGATGTAGTTTTCTATTTACCTTCTCATAGATGCAGACTCACCAGTTAGAGGCTGAAAAAGCAAGTAGTTGTTGGACATAGGTGTTAGAAATTGACGGCAAGTAGTTAAAGTGCTGATGTGGAAGGCTGGTTTTGCAAGTAGTTGTGTGGTGTGGCAAAGGGGATAATCTATTATTAAAAATATCACAAAAAAGGAGACCGATTGTTTCTGAATCTCTCCAAATCCCCAGCTGAAAAGTGTTCCTTGTTCACGGACAATTGAAAATTTAAAAATTTAGTATAGAGTTTTGAGGGTTTTAAACCGGGGTTGCTTTGAAAGGTTTTTCCCAAAGCCCCGGGCCTTCGCAAAAAGGCATACCGCCCTAAAAGGCAACTCCGGGTCCCGAACAACCAAATCTTGGGAAAAATTTCACCGGAACAAAAAAGGAAGCCCGGGCCCCCGACCTTACTCCAAGGCAAAACGCTTTAAACCCCTTGCCCCTTTCAAAACCAAGATTCTAGTACTGTAAGGGTTAACAATTCAGACAAAATTTTTATTTTATTATAACTTGATCTTTTTTTTTGGTTTCCAGTAAGAAAAATGAGAAAAAATAATAAATCATGTCCATATTTTTTTTTAATGTGCCTCTCTCCTTTATTTTGTTGTTGAAGTATACTAAAGGCAACTTTTGTGTTTTGTTTTTCCAGAAAAGTCGGGGTCTTGTTTTGTGGAAATGAAATCTTTGACTATGAAGTGTCATCCTCATTTTGGAGTGATGTCCGTCTGGCCATCATCTCACTTGTTGCTATATTTATCCTGATGCTTGTGTTGTCACTGTCAATATACCTCCCCAAATTGTGGGAGTGGTTTCAGATAAGTTTCCCATATCTCTGTTCTTCTAGTCGTCTTTGGCATCAATGCTCTGGTATACTGAATGGAGCTGCTGCTTTTGTCATCTTGGTATAGGTGAGTCAGACCATGGGGAGACATTTTAGTAATTAGTTTTATCAAAACTTTACCTTTAATAAATAACTGTTGTTAAATAGGTGTGTCTTGTTCCCAGATTTTCTTGATCCCAGTTATGTTTTATTCCCAGGTGTGTTTTGTAATTGTGTTCTGTACCCCATGCAACTTAAACTCATGTTTTCATACCCACATGTGGCCTGTACTTCCATTGACTTGTACCCAGGTGTGTCATGTACTCACATGGATTTGTACCAAGTGTGTCATGTATCCCATGTGACTTATATCCAAGTGTCATTATTCCTATATCCTTTTCCCCAAATGTGTCAGTACTTCCATGTGACTTGTACCCAAGTGTGGCATGTACTCCCATGTGACTTGTACCCAAGTGTGCATGTCACGCTACTCTATAACTAATTCTTTGTGGGTTTTTAAACAGATATTTATTGAGTTTCATAAGTATTGAGTTGTCACCTTAAAAAGTCATTAAAAATGTTCTGAATAACTCTTAAAATTGTGGACGATGTGTTTTTGTCTTTGAACATTTACCTACAAGCTGACCACATGAAGGACCCTGTGAAAAGGATCTGCTATACAGTTAAGACTGCAGGGGTGGCCACATTCTTCACTTCTTTCACTACAGCTGCTGCATTTGCTGCCAATATTGCATCATCAGTGAGTTATCCTTATTTTATCATCTATTAGTTTCAGAAAGGCTGTAGTCATGTTTCTCAGGTTTGGCAGATCTGATAGCTGATCAAACCAGGTGCATCCCCCTGGGTGCGGATAGTGGACCTTTTGTCAGCAGTGATAAAGCCAGTTTTATACTGGGTGAATAAGCAGTCATAGACCAAATGGAAACTTTCCAGGAAGATGGGGGAGCAACAGGTAGTTCTGATTCTCAATAAAGCCTTAATGTCCAATGATAAGATCATCAAGTCAACAAAGTCTGTATAAGTTCTACAATAGAAACTTGTTGAAATGTCACGTATCTTTTTTTGTACATTGTAAAGCATCCTGTCTTCATTATAAGATACTATGAGACTACCATTAATTTTTTTTCATGAGATTGAGAGTCAATGTGCTCTGTGAACAGGAGTTATGCATCAGTGGAGGTGTGTTCATTTCCCCGTTTAGTCAATTCTCCAGTAGTCTGTGGGGATGGATACAAGACTTCTGAGTTGATAAAAAAAGTATCATCATCAGAGCTGCTGTGTAAGTTCTAGCTCACACCAGCACATTATGTCTCTGAGATTCTTCCACTTGTGACTCAGAGAACTTAGACAGACCCCAGAACAAGTCTTACAAGACTGCATCTTCCTTGCGATAAAATAAACGTAACCTAATGTAGAAACCTTTTGTGATTATGAGGGACTAGTGAAGACCTCGGACCAATATCCTTTTCAACCCATGCCGGAATAGAAGTGTAGCGGAAGTTGATTACAGAAAAAAAAATAAGAAAGTTACAAATTTGAATTGTCACCAAAGCAACTTTGTAAGTTTTCACGCTGACACTATCAGTTGACTGAAAGGGGCTGAATATTTTGGGAGTCCCAAGAATGCTTAGTGTCGGTTCTGCAAGTTTAAAGTTTCTTTGCTGTGAGATCTCTAACACATCCTAACTCTACACATTACAGGATTACTTGTAGACTAATAGAGAAATGGACTTGACATTTGTATATGTACATTGTTATAATGATGATTTTGTTCTGTCTCTACTTTAGATACCAGCTGTGTATGAGTTTGGTTTGTTCATGTCACTGATCGTATCCTCATGCTGGATATCTGTCTTTGTGATATGCCACTTCTACTTGCATGCCTGCTGCATTGAACCCATTGAGAAATATCTTCTCTCGTAAGTACTTATAATGTTTCATAACGTCTTATGTTGACCACAATGTTGTCAGGTTTGATTTCTATACATACCAACTAGTATAACAAAAGTAAGTAAAGAACTTGTTTTCAAACTTTGTACTTACTTAATCCTCTCCGCTCCTCGTGAAGCATAGGGCCTCAACAGCTGTTTGCCACTTTTCCCGTTTCTGCTTTTTATGGCTTACCAGGATGGCCCAGCATTATTCTTTCCCTCAAAGACTCCTTCTCCAGGCTGTTTAGGGGTCCCTTCGTTTTTATTGCAGGTTTCACTCAAGTGCTAGTTTAGCGAATCGACTGTGTCTTCCGTAGGGTATGCCCAACTCATCCATTTTCTCCTTAAACCATGTGGATAATGAAAATATTGTCTTGGGACCATATGTTTCTTCACCAATGACACAAAACGGATGCATATATTCTTCTTAACGCCATATCAATATGTGATCCAAGAAAGAGTGTTTTGTATCGTTGCCAGTTTGCACCTAAGAGCCAGCACATCCAATTTCTCTCACTTTTATTTACTAGGTAATTTCCCCAGGCCTACCTCAATAAACTTTTGGACATGCCTTGTGGGTTTTGCAGTGTCACTGTTCTTTGCTCCTTTTGGTACCCAGCAACAACAGACGAATGACATGATCAATATCACACCTGTCACCTTTACTTCAGTATTCCTCAGGTACTAATTGAGCTTAGGTTGACCCGAGAGCCATTCAGGGGGAAAAATCCCATTCCAATAGATCAATTTTATTCTGGAACCACATGCTTGTGAACTAAGTGCACTAACCACTATTTGTTATGGCTTTCTGCCAACTAGTATGGGTTGGTAATAATTTGTAGTGTTTTTTAAAAATATCTAATCAGATTATGTAATTTCAGCATGGAAGGTTGCAAACAATTCAACTGACATTGGTTTTGTACTTCTTCCTATTGATTCACCTTAACAGGCTCTGATGTTCATCTTTTGTAATTATCCTCTCACTTATAGCGTTATAACTTTGCTGAGAGAGGCAAAAATAGGTCTCAGTTCCATGGAGGGGATTCAGTGATTGCCCAGATAAAAGCGGTATGGAGAAATTACTTGCGGGCCCCTATATAACGTATCGGCACGAGAGGAATTATTAATGGTTATCTTCTCTTCTCCCCCTCAATCCTTCTATCTCTGTGGATTTTCAATTTTCCCCTGTCTTACTGAAAATTTTGGGGGTGTAAGTGAAAAATTTTACCTCCAAAATTTCGTAAGAGGTAAAAGGGGGTTTAAAAATTGGGATTCATAAACATGCATAAGTCTTTGGGCCTCCAAAACCGTCAAAAATAAAACTTTGGAAAGATAAAACATATCAAAAAGGATTAAAATTTCAAATATTACAAAATAGATGAGACTCAAACTTTAAAAATTAAAACATTTTTTTTTTACTTATTTTTCCTTTGTAACATTTTAGGTACTTTTCTTTGTTTTTTATCGCCCTTGTCAACTTTTGGGAAGGTTTTCTTTTTTATTATCTGTACTTGTACACACTTTGGTACATTTTTTTTGTTTATTTATTTTATTTTTAATTTTTAGGTACAGGTTCTTCTTATAATTGATAAAAAATTTTATTATTTGCAGAATGAAAAATAAGAACTTCATCTTTTTTATTAAAATATCAAGAGCGTGTTGTTTATACATTTGTAGACATCTGTTAGACATCCATCATGGTACATCATTTAGAAAAATCATTAATCAACTTAAACATCCATCGGATATCAACAGACATTTAACATGGTACATCAACAAGACACCCTCATTACATCAACAAGACATCAGTCATCAATCTAAAATATCTCAAAGTGTCAGTATTTCCCTGAAAAAAGACCCCCTTAATCAAATTTTTAAATTTTCAAACATAGAATTCAGATTAAAAAAATTTATAAGTTGTTTATTTGAATGCCTGCTGAAAATTAAGAGGGGGCGTGAACCCTTAATAAACTCAAGAGGTAAAATATTCCCCGTAAAACAGATTGTTAGTAAGTTAAGTGATTTTTTGAATCTTTGGTCTTTAAAATTTCCTTTTTAAATTTTTTTAAATTTTTCTTCTACTGAGTAATTTTTTTCTTTGTCTTTTTTCATTCCTGTCTTAATTTCCTTTATAGGTCACTTTCCTTTCTCAAAAAGTTTACTCAAACTGATGTCATTTATTCATGCTTCTTTTTTCCTTTTCTCTCCCTTTATTTACCTTTTCTTCTTCTCATAGTTTCCCTTTTAAACTGTCTTCGTCATTCATTCATGCCCCCTTTTTTCTCATTCTCTCCTTCATATTTTCCAATCTCTACTAATTTCCTTCTATCTGCTAAGAGCTGCTTGCAGTGGGCTTGGGGAAAAGGGTTTAAGAGAGACACACTATAGAAACCTTTAAGAACAGAGGGAAAAGTTTTCAGTGTTCACCAGACTTGATTCCCGAATTTGGGCCCCAAAGGGTGGTGCAGAAATTTCCCAAAG
>JADZMA010001249.1:0-23038 GCA_020796225.1 Arion vulgaris
ACAAATGAAGGGGAAAAATTTTCCCTTATCAGCTGCGTAGGCACAAATAGAGGACATTTTATCCTTGCTTTCAACTCGACACAACTCTGAAGTACTGCAACGATCAAACTTGCCTTCATCATGGGCATGCTCAGCAGTAGAAGACTTAGATGGCTAGGGCATGTGCGAAGAATGGAAAATGGCCGCATTCCAAAACAAATGTTGTTCTGTGAATTTTCCCGGAGGAAAAGGCACCAAGGCAGACCACTGCTCAGATATAAAGATGTCTGCAGGGCCTCAATGAATAACTCTATCGGTGCCAGCAAATGAAAACTGGCTAATGATCGAGATAAATGGAAAACAACATTGTGCAAAGGTGTAGAAACTTTGAAGAGATTTAGGATGAGCTAAAAGACAAAGACAAGCAAAACTCAGAAGTTTGTCACGGGGAACATTTGCCAATTGACCGTCTGTAAAGACGAAAAAGGTCACATATACCATGGTGTAAATGTTAGGTGCTCCACCTATCTTTCTAAAGATATTCGATTCGCTCCTTCGTCGAGCCATCGGTGTATTTTTTTCCAAGTCCCTGATCTCAGTGCAGGTGAATTTGATTTCCCTAATCATATCGGAGATGGATAATAAAACATGGTACGGTGTTCAATTTGAGCACGTAAAAACCTGTTAGTTCAAAGTCGGGGAAGAGCAGGCTGGCAAACAGCTGCCCAGTCAGGATTAATTAGAAAGATTTAAAATAAAATTCTTATAAAATATTTTCCCATATTCAAATTACATCAGGGACCCTCGCCAGTGCTACGGAGTTCATTTTTCCGCTGAGATCTTTCCGTTTAAGAAAGAGATAATAGTTTTCTAAAACTTTTTAATTTGTTTTCCCCATGAAATCTGCCAAGAAAAGGCGTTTGACAGAATAGATAGAAGTATTCTTTGGGAAACATTAGAAAACGACAGGATCAGAGTGCAACTGCAAGACAATATCAAACAATAGACAAAAATAGCCACAGTGTGGTAGAATAGACGGAATGACTCATTCGAAACTAAATCGGGAATAAGACAGGTTGCGTGCTCTCACTTCTTCTCTTCAACATATATATAGACAGAATAGTAAAAGAGGCACAGTGCAGAAAAGACCTTATTGACAAAGAAAATGATCACTACGACCAATTAAATAACCAATCAATAGATTACTTTTTGCAGTCTTTGTTAACAATGTCTAATTTACGAAGATGAAGATCAGCTACAACATCATAGAATTCATTACTATAGCATGTAGAAAGTACAACATGAAAATCAACACACTAAGACTGAGACCAAGTAAAATCAGCAGAATATCTGCCAATAAACATACAAATAGATAACACCAGAGTAATCAAGTTTCTGAATTCAAATATTTAGGCAGCATTTTCACAGAGGACAGAAAGCTCGATGAGAGTAGAGAAAAGGGGCCCAAAGCAAATCAGTGACCTACCAGTTGGCACCGTTACTACAACCCAAAGATCAAGATGGAAGTGAAAGACACTTGATAGAAGTATTTTCCTCCAGCACTTTGTTACCAGTGCCAACTGGTCTCTTACAGCAACACACACAGAAAGCTCACCTGTGTGAAATGAAATGCTTAAAGAAGGTAGTGAGGTCACGGGAAAAGACAGACTACGAAATGAGGACATCAGAAGAAGAGGGCATAACTCTGCCCCAGCTGAAGACAACAAATGCGCGGTTTGGACATTTGAGAAGGGAATACAACCAACCACCAATAACAGGCATACAATAAAATGAGATCAGGTACTAGAGCTAAGGAAGACCAAGAAAAATATGGATGACAATGTCAGACCACAAATAACACGGTTTACCCAACTTGGGCGGCTCTTCAGACCTAGAACCATAATTAAAGCTCCTTCCACAGCAACGGCGAGAATTGACAAATAATTCCATCTTACACTTGGGAATAGACATAGACACTGGCGAGGCACAACTAGGCAGAAATGTTCAAGGTCAATTGCATCCAACCTTCGATATGACGACGGCTCCTGATGATGATAATTATGATAAAAATAAGAATATTAAACCATCATCATCATCAAATAGCTTGTCCTGAGCAGAACATTGCCACTCCAACAGTCCTCCGAAGCTTCACTATCTCATAGGCCAGATGTCCCCGCAGCCGTCATGTTCAAACCACCAGTCATTTCAATCCATCTTCTCCATAGTCTTCCTCTTCTGATTTTGCCGGTATGCCTCCTTCTATGAGTCTTCTCAGCCCTTCGTGTCTTTTATATGTTCAAAATATCTCAATTTTCACTTTCGTATTTGAAGCATCAGCCAGTTTTCTTTGATGTTGAGTTCTTACTGGATAGATCTATTTGCTCTCTTCGATATTAAGCCAAAGCACTCAAAAGTGGAAAATGTGGGCAGGAAGGAGGTAATACCTTATTTTTAGTTGATCCCCAGATACGTCCATTGTGGTGTACCAATAAATTACCATTTTCTCAACAACAAATATACAAGTTTGTCATCATTGCAGAGTTATGCCGCCATTACGCCGGCTGTCAACTTGACAAATGGTATTCACCACAATTTCTCTGGAGACCAGGGGGTCAGACAAGGGTGACATCCATGCATGATATCGGCACCCCTGCTCGTCATACACAGTCGGGCGGAGCCAGCAGTCGGCCCTTATCTGTAAAGGTTTCCGTGCGAAATCGGGCGCAGAACACGACAAATATATCAGACGTGAGAATGTCCAGGAAAACATGGTTTGTTTTGTTTCTTAGTGTAGTCTTGTAATGTGAGTGACGTCATATACTGACTTTTGCACAATCTTTCCCCTCTCATACGTTTTAACTCGACTAGGGCATATGGGCATATGCCTCAACCAACTCATGCTAAGTTTTCCAATCTTCACTTCCCCCAGCTCTTCTGTATACATATCATCTCTGCCCCCAAATCTCTTCTGTAAACATATCATCTCTGCCCCCAAATCTCTTCTGTAAACATATCATCTCTGCCTCCAAATCTCTTCTGTAAACATATCATCTCTGCCTCCAAATCTCTTCTTCGTGTACGTGTAGGCGACCCTATTTTTGTTCGTTTTCCCTTGCGTTTTTGGACAGGACCCTTCTTGCTATGTTAGACTCGGATTTTCTCACGGTATATTCTATCCAGCTGCAGTGTGTGGTCTTCATCTCTTGCTTCACTGAAATATGTATTGTTCTCTCCATAAGCTCCTCATTTGTGAGAAAATCTCTGCCGTTGGTAACTGTTATCAGTAACAAGTACCACACACACCCTCATCACTTGCTCATCCACACGTTCATATATGTGTCTGTTCTGATTTATAGCAACATCATCATTCGTTGAATAACCATGTATGCTCTGATCTCTTTACGGACAGAATAACTTCAGCGATAGTGCACGAACTGCTGACGGTCTCTGGTATAATTTTGAAGATTTTGAAAGCTAAAGGTGGTTGTTGGTTACTGAACTGACGTCACGGGAAATCCAGGCAGACCCATAGATGCTCAGTCCTCCCAACAGATGTCGAAGGGTATACCAACAGGTGGTTTCTATGTTTCGCTATTAACACTCCTCTCTGCCCTCAAACACTAGCTCTACTTGTACAAAGTCTAATTCAAACTCCTTAAATGACTACATTGATTCAACGTCAATTTTAGTGTTCTCACCAATAGTAGGTCGCCAAGAGACAGTAGAACATCACCCGTATCCGTCCTAAACACCTCGCCAATCGATACTTTCGATGCAGGCCTGTCAGTTCTATCATTGCCATTAACATTCGCATGTCAGCACGTCGTGGATGGCCCAGGCTGAGAGAACAATTGGCCAGGTGACTACAGTTGTGACACTGCCAAAGGTGAAGAATGGATCCCAACAGATGGTGCATGACCAACTATCTCAACGTTATCAATACTCTTGGAAGAGAATGTAGGGTGGGGCAACATGAAGGCTGATCTAGTAGTTAAGCGGCTGATAGAAGATAATGCAAGGAATGATGATGTTGTTGTATATACCGATGGGTCGGTTCAATGTGGTAGAAAAACCGGCTGGGGTTTCTTGGCTAATGCGCATGGTAGGGTTGTTGCAGAGCAGTGGGGCATCGGAGAAAATACTTCTAGTATGAGGATGGAGGTTGAGGCCGTTGCTGCCCTCCATTGGTTTCTGGGACTTCATTTACTGGGGCAGTTGTTGTATCTGACTCTCAGTCGATGCTTCACAAGATCCAGAAGGCAGGTTTCGGTATGAGTGGATGTCGTCTATAGAAGTTTCTAACCTCCAGCGGCTTACGTGGATATACCCGTCTGGGCATGCGGATGTTTCGGTAATGAGAAAAGGGGGACACTGCATCAACAGCATCGATTGTTGGGGTGCTGAAGATGGGTAAGGGGGATATTCCTCCCGTCTCTTTGCGACTGTCTGTTGGATGAGGACACTAAATCGATGTTGAATCGATCAAGCGATTTAAGCAGTATGGAATTACCCGTTGTTCAAGTAGAACTGGATGCCTGAGAGGCAGAGTGAGAGATGTGTGTAATCAGCGAGCCACAGGAACCATCAGTATGCATACTCTTCGATATCTGTTGGGAGACTGAGCACCTATGGGTCTGCCCAGAGTGCAATGACGTCAGTTTAAGAGCCATAACCAGCACAGTAGATCCACATACGCCTCTGAGGTTTTAAACCTGTATAGACGACATCCACTAATACTGCAACCTGTCATTATGGATCATCCGAAGCATCGACTGAGATCAGGGTACGACAACTGCAGTAAACAAAGCTCTAGAGAAGCCACAGTAGAGCAGCAGTGATGGCCTCAACACTCATCCTCATCAAATTGTAGCATGTCCCTTGCGGAACGTCGCATACATCACAGCACTCGCGAAAGCTCTCTGTCTCTTGCAAGTTCTCCTGCTCTTCCAGCGTCATGTTCAATTTTCTTTGATGTCTTGCTGCCATTTTCGTCTTGGTCTATGCCCCGTTTACCAGAACCATGCCTTCATTATCTTTCTCTCCAGACCGCCGGTGATTGATTGGCAAAAATATTTCATTTTCGGGACATATTATTTATGAGCCCAAAGCTCCTTGATATTCAGGTCTTGTGGATGTCTTTGTTTCTCTCTTCTCTGTCAGGATGTTCTAAGAACTTTCTGCTTAGCTTATTTCAAACCAATTTTTTTTTTAATGTTTGCGTTATGGTCACGATTCCCATCCATATGTTGCCACAGAATATGCATGTTTTAGATGTCTTACTTTTATTGCTTTGCTTGTGTTATGCCATAGTTTCTTCATGCTCACCAACCTCTAGAAAGCCATGGCTAGCCTTCTTCTTCTTCTGACAATCTCCATTGTTGGTAATTATAGGCCAAAATTTCAAAATCTGATGACGTTTTAATGTTTTCATTATTGGTCATTTTAGTTGAGATTTTGCTTTGTCAGTGACATATTTAGTTTTCTTTATATCAGAAAATGTTATGATCTTCCAGTGCTTCTTGACAGTCCGACTCGATGTTCCAACCGGTGGCACTATTTAGAAGTAATGTGTCGTCTCGTACCTTAATTCTGGAATCATATTCTCCCCGAATATAAATGGTAAAAATGTACAGTTTTCGTAATTCTTAACATTTGGCATTATATGTTCTGCATAGACGTTGAATAAATATGGGGGGAGTATGCATTCTTGTCTTACTCCTTTTTCCTCATCCTAAAAAAGTAAATTTTTGTATCCCCCTTCGCTTTTTAACGTCTATCATGCCCTTACAAAAAAGCCACCTGATTTTTTGCGTCCCCTTGGTTTTAATCAACATCCTCATATCATCATCTAAAATTGTCTGCTGTAAACTGCTAAACTGGGTTCCCCAAAATTTTTTTGCATTATCTTTCAACAAATCCCCCATTCTTTTTTCAAAGTAAGTATCGTTGTGGTGTTACCTCAACATCTAGGGATTTCTTACCCTTTTTGGGTGCGCCCAAACTGGTCATCTGACTAATTGAAACCTTGTGGTAACCCAGGGCATATACTGAAATCTGAACCCATGTTTGAAATAACGGTTCTCCAAGGCATATCTGAGAATCGCCCCATGTTCCTAAATTTAACTTCCCCAACATATATCGAATCCCCCCATGTTGCTATAAAATGAAAAGGTTCTCCGGCATATCGTCAGAATCACACCCATGTTCCTAAGTAATGTAACGTTCTAAGGGCAATACTAAATTTGACACCCTGTTCAAAGTAATATAATATAACGGTTCCCCCAGGGCATATACGTAGAATCTGACACCCATGTTGCTATAAGTAATTAACGGTTCTCCGGCATATACGTGCAGAATCGACATCCATTTTCCCTAAAGAAATTTAACGGTTCTCAACATATACAGGAGAATGACATCTATGTTCTAAATAATATAATATAACGGTTCCCCAGGGCATATCTGCAAAATCACCCCCATGTTCCTGACGTAATTAACGTTCTCCCTTTTGGCATTTCCCAAGTTCAAGTCAATTAAACATGTTAGCATAGAGTATCATAATTGAAAAGTCCCTTTTTATAAGCTCCCCCCAAGTCAAACCACAGCAATAGTCTCTTGCTTCTTTTGAAAACATTCGTTTAAAGACATTCGTTTGAAAGACATTCTTCTGCTTCTTCTTAGCGATCTTATCTACCTTTTAAACCTCTTGTTTTTGTATGTGATCTAGTATAAGAACGATTGTGAACTGTGCGTTATGCCCTACGTGGCCATCACCCGTTTCTGCGATGTTTTTTTATTTAAAAATATTCCCCGGCCCACATCGTCCCTCTTACAATGCCTTGTGGGTCCGTGGTACTATTTTGTTTCCCATTGCGCGGCCCCCCGGGGGGGTTAAGGCCTCCATATCATAACATACCCCCGGAATTTTTCCCATGTTTTTTCCTTGAGTACTACCCCTACTTAAAATGTTTCCCGATAAATATTTATTCAGTTTGGAAAAAATTTTTCACAAATATATTTGCTCTTTGTTTCCATTTACTTTTGTGTCAAATTTTTATTCAATGGTCCCGGTGCTCAGTTCAGCACTGACGGGCCCTCAACGGTCAATATAACTGGAACATCATCTTAAGTCCCCTGGAGCCCTAAAATTTTGCCTTTTCTGCTTTTCCCTGTAACTTTTTTGTATTATCTTTATATTTCTTTATCATCAGGTGCCTGCCGGCTGGCAGGCGATCAGGTCCCCAAAATCTCTGTCGTTGGTGTTTGCTTCAACTCAAATTTTGGGTCTCCTGCCATGAAGTCAGGCTTCCAAAAATTTTCTCTGTCTCTCTCCCTCGATTTTCCTTGCCCTGTGTTCAACCTCCTTCCTCATAAATCCCAAAAACTTGTGCCTCTTTCTTTATTGATGATAAAACTTTCTCTTTTCTTGTCTCATTCAACCCTCAACATTAGTCATTTCTTTTTTGGGTGATAAGCTTTCTTTTTCTTGATCTCATTAAACCCCCTCAACTTTAATCTTTTCTTTTTTTGATAAAAGCTTTCCCTCAATGTATTGATCTCATTAACCTTCCATTAATCATTTCTTTTTTGATGATAAGTTTTCTCTGTGTCGTCTCTTCCCAACACCTCAACATTAATCATTTCTTATATTATATAACTTTCCCTCAATGTATTGATCTCATTCAACACTTAAACATTAATCTTTCTTATATTGATGTTTTTCCCCTAATGTTTTATTTAACACCTAAAATTTTCATTTTTTTATATACATGTGTTATTTTCTCCATTCTTTCTCTCTAGTTTTCTCCAGCGTCGGATGAAGAGTTTTTTAGAACAAACATGTGTGCGCTGCAAACATGTTTTGATCGTCGTCCCCACTATTTTGTCACGGCAAACCAACCCCCTTTTTTAAAATTTTTTTTTTTCATCGCGTCGCGAGGGAAACCGTCACCATTGTTTTTTTCGATCGAATCGATGAAAACGTAAAAAAATTGCTTCATAAATATTGTCATTCATATAGTAAAACCGATTGTTCTCTGTAACTGCATATTCTAATCGGGAAAAATTCTATAAATTATATTTAAGTTGAAGCTTTTAAGAAATTTGTTTCGATTTCATTTTTTTGGGAAACCCTTTGGGAAATTTTCCCTTATACCAAAACATCATTTAGGGCGACATTATTAATTTCTCTTTCTCAAAATTTTTCATTCAAAACATTTTTCTCTCTTCAAAAGAACCTTTACCTCTGCACCTCGTCAATAAAAACACCATTTCTCTTGCTGAAGCCGGTTTGCTTTTGACGTCCATAACAACCGCCGTTTGCGATCTTCTCTAATTTTTTTCGTCATTTACTTTGTCAAATTCAGCAATTAAATCAAATTTTAATTTTTCTTTTATTTTTCAAACATTTTTGTCCTTTTCAGTTGATTTTGTATCATTGGTAATAAAATATTCCCCACTAGATTTTTCCAAAGTAACCATTCTCAGCGATAGGGGCAATAATGATTGGATTTTTATCATCCTATTCAGTTTTTTGAAAGTCTCTTTATTGTTTGTAATTCAAATTAAAATAATTGAATCTTTTTGTATCCTTTTAATTGTCTTTCTTTTAAAGGCATTTCTGTTTAAAGTTGTATTTAAATTGCACTCTTTTGTATCAATGAAGCTTTGTGAAAAAATATAGTCTAAAAAAATTTTAAATTAACTATTGCAAGATCTTACATTTTCTTTTTTTTTAAAAACTTTTGTGACTTTTAATTTTTGTGGTTAACAAATGTGATCATTTATATTTACTCAACATATATAAATGTTTTCAAATAAGTATCCACATGTTTGTATGTGAGATGTCATACATAAGTAAATATAAAAACCACACTATTCAAAGTCCTCAAAACCCAAACAACATTTGCAGATAAATCAAAAATATTGAAAAAAAATTAAATTGTTAATGAAAAATTTTTAACTATCTTTTTTATTTTCTAAATTTTTTGGTTTTTGTGGAACATATAATGACACTGATCAACAGTTTAATAAAAATATTCTTATGATCTAAAACTGGTTTAATTAATAACATTAAATATATTTATTACTTTTTTTTTAAAAAACGGGGAAGAGTTGTGTAATAATTTATAAAAAGTGTTAAACTTGCCATTTTAAGACTAAGGTCAATGCTAAATTAAAAAGGATTTTATTCAATAAAATTTTGATCAAATAATATTTTTTTAAAAAATAAAGAAAGTTTTTTGAAAAATTGAAAACACCTGGTAAATTTTTACCTGTCTTCAACTATAAATGGATTTATAAAGATCTGATTTGCATCATTGTGTTTATTTCCCTTTGATTAATCAATTTTCTAAAAGCTCAGGCCCCAAAAAACTTTAAATGACAAAAAATTCTTTTTAATGTATGTTCATATAGAGACATATCAATTTTCCTAATTATCAATTTAGTTAAACCCATAACAAATTAAAGTCACAGAAAAGTTTACATAAAAGAAAACTGATGATCTTTTTAAAAGGAAATTTCTGCTTTTTTTAACTTTTTTCCTAAACAATTAGTGCAATTTAAATACAATTTTTAAACATGAAAGCTTAAATTTAGAAAGAAATTAAAAAAGGATAGAAAGATTACTATTTTTTTTAATTCTAAATAAAATACAATAAGGGGAGACTTCTAAGAAAATCTGAATATTACATGTCGGCCCAAATTTTTCTGTCTATCGCTGACGAATGGTTTTTTGGAACCTAATCAATGGGGTATTTTAATATTTTTTGATCTCATACAAAGTCAACTGAAGGCATAAATAATGTTTAAAATTAAAAAAAATTAAAAATTTTATTTGCTTTGGATATCGTTAACCCAAGTAAAATGACGAATGGTTCACTTTGGACACTAGATCTAGTGGGGTATTTTTAATATTACCGTTGATACTTATACAAAAGTCAACTAAAAGGGCCCAAAAAAATTTAAATATAAAAAAAAATTTAAAAAATTTGTATTTATTTTGCTGGATATCGTTAACCCAAAAAATGACAAAAAGAATTACAAAAGCCCAAACTGCAGCGGTTGTTATGGCGTCAAAACAAACCTTCTAGAAAAAAGTATCTGAGGTTATTGCAGGTGCAGACGTAAAGTTTTAAAAGAGAAAAATTTTTTTTTAAAAAAAATTTGAGTAAAGAAGTTAATAATGTGTTTCCCTAAATACGATGTTTATGGGGAGTAACAAATTTTAAAGGTTCCCAAAAAATGGTATTTTAAACAAGAAAATTTTTTAAAATACTCAACATATAATTAAAAATTTTGATCTTAAAAAAATGTTACAGTTAAAATGAAAAATCGTTTACTATATGAAAAATATTCATTAAACAATTGTTTCCCTTTTATGATTCATCAAAAAAAACAATCGACTTTGTTAAATTTTTTTCTCCCGGGCTGGGTGAAAAAGTAGTGCAAAAAAATAAAAAACGGTATCTTAATAAATATGACGCCTGCTGTCCCCTTTGCGTGGGGGCCCTTATATTTGAAAAGTTGATTTCTCAACACAATTTTTCCTAACATTATGATATGGGGCCAAAACTGAACTGACATCAAAATGAAGAAAACTCTAACAGAGATAAGTGTCTAGCAGAATCCGGAAGAACAAGAAAAAATGGTTTAAAAAAAACATTATGATAAATGGTACAACATCACAAAATTTTATCAAAAACAAGAAATGGGGAAAAGGAGGAAAATGAATTACCTACAGATGGAACCCAAAATCAAAACAATTTCTCCCAAACAGTGATTTTTGGTTACTAAATGGCTCATTGCCCAGGGGACCCGGTGCTCCCCAACAGATTCAAAAGTAACAAATGATGGGTTCCCGGGCTCGCTGATTCCCCCTCACCCCCTCTCGACATCAGTTCGCTTGAACAACGGTCTCCCTGCCTAAATCCTTGGATTCAACATCGTTTTGTTCCTCATCCCAAAAGAATGCGAAAGGGGAAAAAACCCCCTTCCCTCTTAACTCCCCCAAAAATCGTCTGTTTATGTTATGTTTTATTTGCGATCGACGTCACGGAACATTGGGCATTCCACTCTCTGCCTCCGCTGCAGATCCCAAGTCATTTTTTCACCGCCCCGAATTGTTACTATTCTTCTCTCTCCCACCACAAGACGAAACCCTTCGCATGTCCCCAAACGCCTAATTTTCTCTTCCAGTGTTTAGACGTGCCACTGTTTTTTCCTTCCTCTCATTACCTCACCCCTGGGACGGGATTCCCTGCCGCTCAGTTAAAACTTTTATGGGGGCATCCTCATACCGAAACCTCCCCCCTTTTGAATCTTGTGAAGCATCGACTGAAGTCAGATACAAAACTAAACAGTGGGTACAAACTAAAAAACCTCCCCCAAATGGACCTCGAGATAACAGAGGAACAAAAACACTTTGAAGCTCACCAAAAAACCCTTCAAAAACTCTTATTACTCGCCCGGCAAAAAATGATTGGAGAAAGAAAAAGGGAAAAAGAAAAAAAGAAAGGGTCGAATAAGTATATTTTATTATATTTTTTTCCTTGGAATTTGAAACACCATTACAATGTTTAATCCTTTTTTTTATTTTGTTACTTCGGGTTTTTTTCATTGAGAGGAAAATTTTTCGGGTTCTTTTCATGAACAATATGCAAAAAAAGACCCTTTTTTAAGTAGTTTACTTTTAGTTTTTTTTCAATGAATCAACTTTGGAAAACTAGGACGTTTATATTTTTCACCATTCAGTTTGAAGTTTGAGATCAAGATAAAAAAAGGTGGTGAGGGGGATCAGTCTCTACTCTAAACTCTTCCTTTATTTTTAAGTCTAAGTCAAAAGTTTGGAGAAGTGAGGGGGCTTCTCATCACTATCATCAATCATATGATTCCCAAAAAGTTGATAACCTCTCTGTTTTAATTTTTGGGTTTCGTTATTGTCAAACTACCTTTTTTAATTTGTGTGTTGTTTTCGGTTTTAAATTTCTTTTCCATAAGTTTACTTTGGGACTGAAACGTCCTTTTTGGCAACAGTGGTTAAAAGGGGAGATGAATGAATATGGGGTGTATAAATATACCCGCCGGGCCCATCGTTGTCGTTGGTGGGTAAATCTTTTCTTTAATTTTGTCTTTTTAGCTTGTTTATTCAGTTTGATGGTTTCTTTTGGGTTTTTGAAAAAACCGGAATAAATTGCTTCATGATTTTCCCGGTTTGCTGTCTTCACCCAAAATAAAAACTCGTTAAATTTTAAACGATCCCAATTTTTAAATGGGGGGTGCGCTAATCCCCGTTAAGATGGTCATTAATTCGTTTTTTTGTAACCTTTTTAAAAAACCCTCTTTTATAATTGTGGTGAATGGAATGTGGGGAAATGATGTTATACTTTGACCTCTTTTTGTACAACAATTTTTATTTATTTAACCGCATTTTGAAACAAGAAAACAAGAAATAGTAATTAAACAGTGCTATACTATCTTATCTTATTAGTAAATTTTAGAACAATCTTTTTGAACAATAGTCAGTAATGAAAAATTTCATTTTAAATTTAATCATTAAAACTTTGAAAATAGGGATTTTTATTCTAAAAAAAACTTTTTATGTTTTTTTTTTTTTTTTTTAAATATTTTTTGGGAAAACCCAAACTAAAAATTTTTTATTTTTAATTTCTTAATTTCTTAAGTAAATAGCTTTTTTATATTTCATGTTTTTTCTTTGAGGTGACTTGGACCATAAATAGGACTGTCATAAGGTTTGCCAGGTGGCATTGGAGTTAATATGAAGTGTTTTCTTAAATATAATAGTTAAATTACCCATTATTCATTAATAAGTTGTGAACATTTAAGCCCTTTCAATAGACTCTTTGTTTTGATAAACATAACAAAGTTATAAATGTTTTTAATTATTTTGTGTATTTTATTTAATTTGGGCCCCATTATCTCCCCGGAGACAATTGGTTTATCATATAGTTTGTTCTGTGAATTACAATTCTGTTGTGGGAATGACCTATTTTGGGTGGGAATCCTTCCCTATTCTTTAGGGGAAACGGGGCTGATCATAGATGGTCTCCCCTGCGCTGGGTCTCTTTTTTCCTCCCCATCTGATTGTTTTCTTCTTTCCATTTTGGTCTTCTTCCCGCCCCAAACTTGCCCTTTTTTGGAACTTTATTTTAGGGGCATGATTTAAAACACGCTTCAGGTGTCAGTGGGGGTAGTATGGCGCCCTGTTGCCCATGACCGCTAGTTAACCATATAAATGTCCTTTTCATATATTTATAAAAATGAAGTGATGTTGCTTTAATAGTAATAGTTTCTCATACTCATTATTCATTGAAGTTATTAGGGAAAATTTAATCCTTTTTAAAATGACAGTTTTTTTTTTGTTTTGTAAACATTAAAAAATAATATAATTTTTTTATATTTTATTAACTTGAAATATAGTTTTGTTTTAGTTTATTACTCAACTTTGTTTTTTTTTCATTTTATTTCTTGGTACTTACTTACATATTGAATGGGGGTCTCTGGGGGTTTAACTCTCCCCCTTTTTTCAGTTGTGGTTAATCAGACCACTCTGTTTGTTCATGGGTTCATTTTCCTGTTTCTAGGATGGGTTTCCCGGGCTTTGGGTTGTGGTTTTGCTTCTCGGGGGTGGCATGCCATTTTGAGAAAAGGGCCATTTGGGTAAACCCCGTGCAATGAAATCAATTCTTGACTTTTCCTTTTTTTTGAAATGGACTTTTAAGGCATTAAAAAAATTTTTATATGTCTTTTGAATATAAATGTTTCAGAATATCCCTTTTTATTGGGCAAACAAAAAGATCTGTGAAGGGAAATCATAAAAAAAAGAAAAGCTGATTAAATAAGAATGCAAAAAAGGAGACAAATAAAAAAGGGCATGAAGGGTTGGAGACCCAAAAAAGTAACCGATCCCCAAAGGGGAAAAAGGGTGCCAGAAAAAAATGGGTTCAGGAGAACTATATTTGAGCATGATGGCTGCAAAATAGAACATCGCTTGAAAATAAATTCAGATTCTTTATGGTGACGGTTCTGCCCGGAAACATTTGATGAAATGATTAATGCTTCTTAAAATTCTTTTTCTAAATTCTATTGTGCTTTAAATGGAAAACCATCTGAAAGTATTTTGTATCAAAAATTTCCAGTCAATTTTCCCATTTTTCCCATCACAAAATTTCAAAAGCTCTATTTTCCCATTTTTTCCTCCCCCAAAACCCTAGCTCTTTTTCCTCAGAAGAATCACATGCAGCTTTATTTTCTATTGTTTTCCCGAGCAGGGTCAGAAATAAAAAATTCAAAATTTTTTTGGGCCCCAAAATCATCATGTAGAATATTCTTTAGAATTGGGCTCTCATCACAACACCTGGAAAATTCTCAGTCTCTAAAGTTCTTACCCCCCAAATCCCTCTCAAAGGTTTTTTAATGTCGACCTTTATCCTTTCATTAGAAATAAATGTTTTATATTCCCCTTTAATCCCCGGGCCATTCTTCAACAAACTTCTTCCCAACCCCCCTCTTCCCTCCCCTTTAATACTTTCCATGCCCTTCCCCTTATTATCCCACCAATTCTGGGAGTTTTTTACAGGAAAAAGGTTATCGGGATCACCCGGGTCCTTTCAAATTTCGGGTATACTATTTTTCCTCCCTTGTTGGGAACCTTTACTGTTCGAATGGATGATTGGTTTTTTATTTATTTGTATTTCCATGTTTTTAAAATTTTTTTAAACCCCTTATCTTTTTTCTACGGGGTGGGTGGAGCACCCGCCAAGTCTATTATTGATCTTGTCTTTTGTTTCCGTAACTTTTTTTAGCTCACACAGAGGTCTTTTTATTGTCTTTCTAGTGTTGTTTAATTTGGCCAGTGAGGGTTTTTTTAGTATATCATATTCGCAGTTTTGGTTTTTCCAGACTATGGATGGTACATCATCATCATGGTGCCATGCGGGTGGCTAGGGGATCATGGATCTCCACAAATCTCTGTCTCTGGTGTTTGCTATCATCTCAGATGTTGGTGCTCTTCCGTCCCAAAAAGTTAAGCTATCTAATAAAATTTTCTCTCTCTGTCTTCCTCTGTCTCGTCTTCCCTCACTTTTACAGGTTGTTACAATGTGTTCTAAACCTCCCTTCCTCATCACATGTCCGAAAAATGATGACTGCCTCTTTCTTATATTGTTGATAATCTTTCTCTGTGTTCTGACCTCATTCAACACTCCACATTAGTCATTTTAGCAGTCTATGAGGTATAGTACACATAGCTAAATTGCCAATATTGAATTTTTGATACATGGGAATGTAAAATCGATTCTTCTTCTTTGCATTCGTTCTATCGACCATTTTAATCACTCTTTGTGATATGTTTGATCTTTCCAAAGCGTGTATATGTTGTCACATTGTTTGAGTAGGCCCTAACGTATAGACTTCTACATGTTTAGTACATGTGAATCCGATTTCAGCCAAACCTCCGTAGTCGCCTCTTACGACATGCGTGGCAGGTAACAGTGGTTCTATTCTTTACACCCCAAATTTGGGCCGGTAACCACTTGGGTGTGAAATACGACTGTTTCCTATTCTGAGCCAGAATGATAACCTGTTTTAATCTGCTCATATTTTTTAAGGAAGTCTTGTGTTCGTTTTGGGGCTATCTGATTTAATAATTCTTTTCTTTTGGTGATAGGGAACTGATACATCTGGTTTCTTTCCTGTATCACCTTCCTTGGCCAATCAAAGACTTCTGTCATTCACCACATTTGATCCTTCTTCCTCTTCTTCATTCTCACTGATTGAGATTTCAGATTCAATAATCTTCTTCTTTATTGCGTTCGTTTGTATGCTCATCTAAACCTTAGATGGGTTGCCTCTATGAACCTGCATGTCAGTTGGAGTTCTTCGAGAGTTCCCCATAGCTTGCTCTGTACATGAGGCCATGTTTTGTTTCGCTGGTGTGTGTATGATGGACATGACTCTAGGATATGCTCTGGAGTCTGTGTTTCTGTCTGGCATGCACACTGTGTAGTCTGAGCAGGCTTTATTCTGTGCATCTGGTGGTAGAGCCATCTGCCTCAGATTGTCAGCCACACCATACAGTTTGTCTTGGCAGCTTGTGTAAGTCTGCCACCTCTTTCTTCTCAGGTCTGCATACTAGGGACAGTTCTGTAGGATGAGCTCTGTTTTCTATACTGCCAAGCCACAAGTCGTTGGTGCCTATCTTGAATCTAGTGAACAGGTGGTGTCTTATTCTGTTTTTACCCATCCGAAGATGAAGTATGACAGTCTGGTCCCTTCTGGACAGTTGGTAATATCCATCATCCTTGTTATGTTTTGGGTGTTCTTTCTCCACAATTTGGCCCTCTTTGATGGTTTTACTCTACATAGCTGACCAGGTTGTCATCTTGAGGGCATTCCTGCTCCCTCTTTAGCCAGTCTGTCAACATCTTCATTTCCTCTGAGCTTGCAATGTGAGGGTATCCAGTGGATTACCACACTCTCGGAATCATGGGACAACTGGGCTAAGGTTGACCTGAGATCACTTAGTTCTGTGTTCCTTTCAGATTTCAGTGCTGAGATAGCAGAGAATGCATCTGTCAGAAGCACTATTTTTATGACACATGACACTCTGATCCTTACACTAAATTTGATAGAACACAACTCTGTTATATATATTAATCTTGGTTCTGACGCTGTATTGGACTGATTTCCCGAATGTCGGAATGGTCATGAATGCACTTTGTACCTAACTCAGTTTGCTTTTAATGTCAGATCCAGCTCCTCTGTTATAGTCTTCTTAGATTTATAGTCTTGTTAGATTTATAGTCTTGTTAGATTTATAGTCTTGTTAGATTTATAGTCTTGTTAGATTTATAGTCTTGTTAGATTTATAGTCTTGCTCCATTTATAGTCTTGCTCCATTTATAGTCTTGCTCCATTTATAGTCTTGCTGCATTTATCATTCAACCATTGGCCTCTTTGTGTCAGGACACAATAGATTTTTCATCACATTGTTCTCGCTGAATCATTTTCTTGTGGCTGTATGGCCTATTTTGGAGTGACACTCCTTGCTACAGTTGCTGCAGGTTAAACTGGAGACCCTATTCTGGAGTGGCAATCCTTGCTACAGTTGCTGCAGGTTAAACTGGAGACTGGAACTGATACATAGAATGTTGTCTTTGCACTCTCTTTTGCCTTCATAAGTGATGGTGACCTCTGTGTTGGTTTGGTCAACAAAGACCACAAAGTGACTCTCTCCGTGGCGCTTAAGCCTGGGAATATGTTGGAGTAGCTGAGTTGCCCAAGCATCAACTAACCCTCTCGACTTGCTGATAGTATCCAGAAGAGTGCAAGCACAATATCTGGTATCAGTTTGGTTGCAGGAGCTGCGGAGGACATCACATGATGCCTGTCCCCTTAGGGGCTCCACTCTGGATTTTCTGTTGGGTTTACTCCATGCACTTTGCCTCTCCCATAGCCTTTGCTGCTCCATTTATAGTCTTGCCGTGTTTATGTTCTTGTATTTATAGATGTTACTATAGTACTTTCAGATAATCTGTAATTGTATTTCAAAATGGGTCAACAGGATCAGAAACAGGAAATGTTTGGGAAGCTTGTGGTTTTGAACCTCACCTTGTTCAGAAATTTATTGAGCATGGCATCGATGTCAACTGGGTATCTTCAATAGTAAGTCTGTGTGTTGTGTTGAACTTGACAACAATGTCACTAAATTCTTCAATAAGTAAGTCTGTGTGTTGTGTTGAACTGACATCAATGTCATTAAATGTCTTAAATAGTAAGTCTCTGTGTTATGTTGAACTTGACATTAATGTTATAAAAGAGTGCAGTCAAAACTTGTAAACCTTCCTCATCTTCTTTGTCTTCATCTTATTCGTTATCACTTTTTCTTCATCTCCTTCCCCACATTCTATTTTTCATCTACTTTTCATCTCCTCCTCTTCATCTCCTTTTTCTTCATCATCTACCTCTTCATCCCCCTTTTTCTTCATCATCTCCCTCTTCATCTCCTTTTTCTTCATCATCTCCCTCTTCATCTCATTCTTCATCATCTCCCTCTTCATCTCCTTTTTTCTTCATCATCTCCCTCTTCCCCATTCTTCATCATTCCTCTTCATCTCCTTTTTTCTTCATCCTCCCTCTTCATCTCCTTTTTCTTCATCATCTCCCTCTTCATCTCATTCTTCATCATCTACCTCTTCATCTCATTCTTCATCATCTACCTCTTCTCTTTTTTCTTCATCATCTCCCCCTTCATCTCATTCTTCATCATCTCCCTCTTCATCCCCATTCTTCATCCCCTTCTCTTCATCTCCTTTCTTTCATCTCCTCTTCATCTCATTCTCCATCATCTCCCTCTTCATCTCATTCTTCATCTCTTCTCCTTTTTTCTTCATCATCTCCCTCTTCATCTCATTCTTCATCATCTCTCTTTCATCTCATTCTTTCATCTCCCTCATCTCATTCTTCATCATCTCCCCCTTCATCTCATTCTTCTCATCTCCCTTTTAAAACTCCTTTTTCTTCATCATCTCCCTCTTCATCTCATTCTTCATCATCTCCCTCTTCATCTCATTTTTCATCACTCCCTCTTCATCTCATTCTCCATCATCTCCTCTTTCATCTCCTTTTCTTCATCATCTCCTCTTCATCTATTCTTTATAAATCTCCTCTTCATCTCCATTTTTCTTCCCCTTTTTTCTTCCTCATCTCCTTTTCTGCATTACTCCTCCATCCCCTTTTCATCTTCCTTTTATGCCCTTTCATTATTTTTTTCGTTTATCCCTTCTTCCTCATCTACATTTTCATTGTCTTCTTCCTCTTCTACATTTTCATTGTCTTCCCCCTTTTTTCTTCTTCTAGCCCCCCTTCTTGTCTCTTCTTTTCTATTCTACAGCCCCCCTTCTAATGATCTATCGCCACTGCCACTTATCTTTTTGGCTGTGCATGATCTTCTCTCTCACATCTCTCATATTTATCAACTTGTCTTTTCCTGCCGTCAAATTTTTAAGAGATGTATAATCTATAACTTATCAGACTGCACACACAACAGTCAATAAAATCAATCGCATGATTCCATAATTTCCCTTGTGGATTGTTTCCATGTTTACCTGGTGCCAGAATTCTCAGTCATTTAAAAAATTAGTTTTGTAAATCATCCATAGCTCCACATTGTATTTTTGGTTTGGGTTTTTTTTGGTTCAGACCCAAAAAAATAACCTGAACAGTTTTGCGGCGATTGCACTAGCCAATGTGGCTATTAAATTCCACAGCTCATGTCCCCCGTCCCAAAATGCGGGATCAGGCTGGATAAAGATAAATAATCATTATTCTATACAATTTTGAATAGTTGCCATTTTGACCGCCTGGAAAACTTGTTGGGGTTATCTTTATCTCCCCACTCTAGGGATGTGGCGTCTCTGGCATTTTAGGGCAACAACAAATACACACCACTAATTTCTATTTTTGGCGTTCTCTGTATTGTGTTCCAGCTATGATTATTTCTTTCAGTTCTTGTTCTCTGTTCTTCTCCCGGTCGTTTGGGTCTTCCACATTTTCGTTTACTCTCTGCTGTCCATCTCACTCCAGGTTCATTTGCTTCATGGACCATCTGGATTTATCCAGAATTCCTGATCTCAGTGTAGGGGATATCGAGGGTTTTAGTCCTATCAGAGACCGGCGCTAAATGCATGTCTTTTCAATTGAGCATGAAAGAACCTAGGGAGTTCAAAATCGAAGTGCATGCTGAAAAACTGCCAGGAAAATTCATTAGAAAGATTAAAAAATAAAAAGTTCCTACAAAAATATTTCCTCATCTTTAAAATGATATAGGGACCTTTCGTCAGTTACGGAGTTCTTTTCTGCAGTTAAAGTATTCCTGTGAAAGGATTGGAGCACACTGGTTAATCTGAAGTGCAATGATCTGGTCTCAATCAATCAATATAAAAGCTTTCTAATATAAGTTTTTAAATGGGGGCATCCGTTTACCAAAGACATAGAAAAACAAATAGATCTATGAAGAAACTCTAAATTAATTTGCCTGACAAAATTCATAAAAAATATTTAAAATAAAAATTCACAAAATATTTTCTCCCAAATTTTATAAGGGACCTTGCGATGCTCGGGTTCGTGCCTGCATCTGAGATGTTCCCGTGTTGCTTGTTTGTGTACATTCTTCTTGACCATTTTGATCATTCTCATTGTGATATATAAACGTCTTTTTTCATAGAACATTTCTATTTGGCCCCTACTAGTGTGAGGACAAGGTCATCAAAAACACCTCTCCTGTGTAAGAAGAGATCGAACACCTTTGGGTTTAAACACGAATGCAATGATGATGGTCATATAAATTAATTTAAACAATTCTTTTTATAAGGGCACAAGATCTGTATGAAGTTTGAGAAAAAATAAACATGTCATGGAATTTGTATATGTTTTCTCCACAGCATGCATGCAGCCCGATTCATGTTGCTTCTCAAGCAAACCAGAGGTTTACAGCCCGATAGGGGCTGGTTGTGATTTTCAGTTGTGGGTTCTGTAGTTGTTGGGCAGTTGAATCACTAGGTGGTTTCTGTGCAGAATAACCGAACCCCTATTTGTGACTAGGTATCACCGATTTATAGTTTGGTTTTTCATCCAGGGTCATCTGGCAAAAGGTTGGTGTTTGTCTCTTGTGCCAAATGTACAGGTTTCTCCCTCGTGGAGCTATCTGGAAAATTTTTCAGAGATCCCTGATCTCGGGTGTGGCGAATTGAGTTTCTAGCCCTTCGGAGGCGTCACGCCTATCGACGTGCGATATATGTGAGTCCTGTGTTCAATGTGAGCACATAAAAACCCTGTGGCAGTTAAAAATCAAGAATAGCAGGCTGGAAAGCTGCTCCCCTGGAAAATTAATTAGAAAGATTTAAAATAAAATTTCACAAAAATATAAAAATTCGGGACCCTCGTTGGTGCTACGCGTTCAGGCACTGCTGAGATCTTCCTGTGTAAGAAAAAGCGGTGCACATGTTCTTACTGAAGTCAGCGATGATTGCCCTATCAATTAATTTGAATCTAAATGGGAGAGACACTGATGATAAGGAAAGCAAAACCTTCATGCAAAAAAATCATTCGCCATATGTAGGGCCCGACCTCAATTCTACACCAAAAAGTTGAATATGATATAGTAAAGCAAAATCACTGGCCTAGTGAAACAACACTGGAAAAAACTACACTTACCTCTGTGTGAAATAAAAGACAATGAAGTTTAAACAAGACAATATTTAATATAAAAATATTTCAAGCAATGACCAAGTGGTTACCGGGGCCCAAATTGGGTGTAAGAATAAACCTCTGTTATCTGCCCCCATGTCATAAGAGGTGACTAAGGGGGTTTGGGGTGGGCTAGCTACCACACCAGTAAGGCTAGATGGGTCAGAAACCAAAACCAGGAAGTCATGGCTGCTCCGAGAAAGAAGGGCCCAAATAAGTGACCCAACAATCAGATAGGAAAATCAGGCTGCGGTAAAGGGAATGAAAGAAAATGGAAAAAGAAGGGAAGATCTGGAAAAATGGCCTTAGATGAGGGCTTGGAAGACAATGGTTGTGAACTTATGCCTCCATAGGGATGATTATAAGAGATTTCAACGAGCGACGTAAGGAAGAATCATTAGTAAAATATTCATTAAAATTCTGTGATGGCTTCTTACTCTGTCACCAAGTTCATGTTCTTCTTTTTTTCGAATCTTTTTGTGTCCCCGCCCCAGAATGAAGGAGTTCTAGAACTGGTTTTTGTGGGCGCTCTTAAGCAGTGTTTTCATCCTCTATTATCTCTAGTCCACCTTTTGCTCGGTCAGACTTATGCTTTACCCATCTGTATTGTACTAAATTTCTTTGAGCGCACTGTCTGTTGGTAATCTGCTTATATTCTACAAATATAATTCCTCGTCCCGTTATAGTACATATGTCTGCAAGTAATTTCTCATAAAATTTCCCACTGGAAACTCACTCAATATTTTCCATCAATTGGGGCCCGATTTTTTTGCCTCTATCAGCAAAGTTTGCTTTGGATCTCATATGGCGTCCTCTCTTTCTTAAACCCCTTTTCCTCCCACTTCTATCCTGCTTGGTATTCTTTGATCATTTCTTCTCAAAATTTTGTCCAATATTTCCCTCTTCTCCCACTTATAAGGTTGTCACCCATGGGTTTACCAAACATTTCTCTGTTTTATCACTTCTCTAATTCATTCCATTTTATATTCATCTGTTTATGTTGCATTTCTTGATGAAGTTCAGTACTGATTTAAATGTCCCTTGCTAATCCATTCTCACACTCTCTTCAGAGAGAACACAACCCATCCATCACACTAGCCCTACAAAGCCACGTGAGATCATTCAAATGTTGGCAGCGCAGGGCAGGTTTTAATACACAAGATAAGGTAATCCATGGTATATGTTTATATAGCTCAACAGATGTCACCACATTGATTCGTCCCTTACCCAGTAGTGATCCAAATTCCCCATTTTTATGATCAAGGAACAAGTTAGTCAACTGTTTTCTTGTTTTGTAAATACTCAACTTTATCAATCCATGTTTATATGTAGGTTTGATTGGTAAATAATACATGATCCCAAACCAATGTTTTATATGTGGGTTTTTATTGAAAGGGAATGTGGGGGAAATTTTGAGATGTACTTTTAACTTCTGCTTGTTTTTTTAAAAATTTTAAGTATTTTGTGGTACTGGTATGGTTAAGTGATTAGAGTTGGTTAAGTGGTTAAGAGTTGGTGTAATTGAGTGGTTAGAGGCTGGTATAGTCAAGTAGTTAGAAAGCTGGTATAGTCAAATGATTAGAAAGCGGTATAGTCAAAATGGTTAGAGACTGGTATAGTCAAGTGATTGAAAGCTGGGTAGTCAAGTGGTTAGAAGCGGATGTAGTCAAGTAGTTGAAAAGCAAGTATAGTCAAGTGGGTTGAAGCTGGTATACCAAGTGGTTTGGGATCTGCAATATGAAGTGGTTAGAGCTGGATATTGAAGTGGTTGAAGCGGTGGGTTTAAGTGGTTAGA
>JADZMA010001250.1:0-22963 GCA_020796225.1 Arion vulgaris
TTAAAAAGAGGGTTTTGGTTATCAATTCCAGTTGCTTTTTTTTTATCTTATCTTCCCAACAGAAATATCAGGATTATTTCCAAAATTCCCCCCTTTTTTCTTGATCTTCCCAGGAGAATGTTTAATTTTGGGGTTTTCCTTTATTTGGTTTTTAAACAGAAATTCAGGGGTTTTCAATTCCCGTTCCCCCCTTTTTCTTTATCTTCCCCAACAGAGGAGTTTTGGGGGTTATAAATTTGGTTGCCACCCTTTTTCTTGATCTTCAACAGAGGGTATTTTATATTTTTTTATCTTTATTTTTCCCAAAAAAAGAAGTATCAGGATTTCAATTCCGTTTCCCCCCTTTTTCTTGGTTTTCCCCCAAAAGAAAAAATCAGGAATCAATTCATTGCTGCCACCCTTTTTCTTGGCTTCCCCAAAAAAAAGTATCAGGGGGATCCATTGCCCCCTTTATCTTGATCTTCCCAAAGAATATCAGGTTATACTTCATTTCGCCACTATCTTTGGGCTTCCAACAAGAAAATATCGGACAATTATTCGCCACCTTTTTCGGGTCTTCCCAACAAAGTTTAGGGGTTTTCAACTTGCCACCTTTATCTTGATCTTCCGAAAAGAGGGGTATCGGGGTTACTTATTTTGCCACCCTTTTTCTTGGGCTTCCCCAAAAGGAAGTATCAGGGGTTTAATTCCAGTCACTGACCCGATTGAGAGGGGAAAAGGGGTCGAATTGGTACAGCCGAAAAAAAACAACATACCAAGATACAATTTAAAATCAACTACAAAAGTCGGGTTTGGGGTTTTTATTCTGTATGTGTTGAGGGGAGATGGGCACCCTTTGGACAGGGTTTAGGGGGTCGGCCCCCGAAATTTGTCTTTG
Source organism: Arion vulgaris (assembly GCA_020796225.1). Classification (NCBI taxonomy): domain Eukaryota; kingdom Metazoa; phylum Mollusca; class Gastropoda; order Stylommatophora; family Arionidae; genus Arion; species Arion vulgaris. The sequence goes on from JADZMA010001250.1 coordinate 878, forward strand.
GGGTGAAGTACTTTTCTTTAAAAACGCCCCATTCTGTTTCTTGGGACATCTTTTTTTTTTAGTTTCCTCGACAATTACAGTGTGGAAACCCCCCAAACTTTAAACATCTCATCACTAAATGCTTGTCCCGGGGGAATTTCCCCCAAAACCTCCTGTTTTTTCCCTTTTATAGGGGGATGTCCCCCGCTGAGCAAGTTCAAACCATCAGTTACATCCGCCCCTCTTCTCCATGGCCCTCTTCTCTTTTGGTTCCTTTGTTTTCTCCAGCCTTTATTCTTTTATATGTCAAAAATCCCTTTTTTCATATCCCAAAAAAAAATGTAGCGCCTAAATCTTTCCAACGTAAATTTATTGAGTTTGATCCCAATTAAGCTTAGAGACAAAAGCCCCACTTTTTTTAAATTCTGAAAACAGAATTAAAATTTTGTGACTGCAAAGCCATCTTCTCTTCAATAAACAAAAAAATGTTTAGTCCCAAAAAAAACTTTGGGGAAAACCAAAGTTGAATGTGGAAAAAATTTTTAAAATTGGGCCGAGGGTTCGGGCCCAAAACTGGGGGGTAAAAATAGAACACCATCTGCAACGCTTCGTAAAGCCTAAGGGATGTGGCCGAAAGTGGCCTGTTAACGTTAAATCCGCGTGTGGGGGCCTACCAAACCAATTGCAAGTAAGTTTTTGGCAAAATCAAACATATCCAAAAGTGATTAAAATTGATCGTAAAGGGAAGCCCGAAAAAGAAGAATATCTGGCACGTTACAAAAAACGAAACAAATGAAGTTAAAAAAAAGAACAAACTGGTTTTTCAAAAAAAAATTTAAAATTTTCCCTTAAAATTTTTTAACCCGGATGACTTATATTAAATTTTCCTTTTCCGCCTTTGGAATTTTTAAAAACAGTTTAAGGCTGTGCATTCTCTTGTAAAATACAGCGGCCGGGGATCACTCAGGGGGTGAAGGGGTTCAAAACAGTTGGGGTGTATCAGCTCCCCGGGGGAGGAAAACAAAAAAGTTGGGGCGGGATCTCAGGAGGGGAAGGGGTTAAACAAAAAAGTATGGAGCGGTGTATCCTCAGGGAGTGAAGGGATTAAACAACTAAAAAAAAATTGGGGCGGTGACCTCAAGGAAGGGATTAAAAACTAAAAAAAAGTATAGGCGGGGATCGTCAGGGGGTAGGGGTTTAAAAACCTTAAAAAATTGGAGGCGGTGATCAACTCAGGGAGTGAAGGGTTAAAAAAAAAAATAGTAAGGGGGCGGGAACTAGGGGGGAAAAAGGGTTAAACCCCACCCGATGGGGGTTTTCACTGGGAAGTGAAGGGTTCAACAAAAAAAGTATGGAACGGTGTTCAACCCCGGGAGGGAAGGGGTTCCTTAGTTTGGAGACGGTTACAACTCGGGGTAAAGTTAAAACTAAAAAAATGGGTTTATAACTCAAGAAGGGATTAAAAATTAAAAAAAAATATGGAGACGGGGTTTAAATCGGGTGAAGGGGTTAAAAAACAAAAAAAGTAGGGCGGGGCAACTCGGGGAGGAAGGGGGTTAAACAACAAAAATATATGGGCGGGGTATCAACTCGGGAAAGGATTAAAAATAAAAAAAGTATGGAGATTTCAACCAGGGGGTAAGTTCAACTAAAAAAGAATGGGGGTGATCCTCCCGGGAGTGAAGGGATTAAACAACAAAAAAAGATGGAGACGGTGATTCAGGGGAGGGAAGGGGTTAAAAACTAAAGTATGGAGGTGTATCCTCAGGGGAAGGGATTAAAAACAAAAAAAGTAGGGTTTTATCAACTCAGGGGAAAGGAAAGGTTAAAAACTAAAAAAAGGAATGGGTGATATGAAAACAAAAATCACAAAACTAAAGGGATAATATTTAAAATAGCAAGATGAGTGAAGTATGGATTTTAAAAATCAGTAAAAAATATGTGGTTTTTTAAAATAATTTCAGAAGACTCCCCTGTATATCTTGGGCAAAAAGAAACAAAAAGATCTATCCCGAAAAAACTTAAAATCAAATAAAACTTAATGCTAAAAAAAATTAAAAAATTAAAAGGGGAGACCCCCCCGAACTAGGGTTTTTTAAAAAAACCCGAAAAAAAAATAAAACATACTCATCGTTGGAATTTGCAATTATTGTTTTTGATGATAAACAACATTTATTATGCACTTAATAGTTATTTAAAAAATAAAATTTTTTGAAAATTTTTAAAAAACCCCATTTTTTGTGGTTTTAAAAACAAAAAAAAAAGCCAAACTGGCATATAGTACTACACCCTAATTATAGGGGAATTCTAAAATAAGTTTTTAGATATGGTTTTTCAATGAAAATTTTTTAAATTAGGGAAAAAAATTCTGTTTTAAAAAGGGGGGGGAGGGAAAAAATTTTTGTTAAAATATTCATCAAACTATTGGGTTCTTTTCACTTTTTAAATTTTTTGCCACCCAAGGAAGGAGGGGTTTCAATATATTTTCAAAAAATTAATTTTTAAAAACAATTAAAAACACACACTAACTTTTTTATCAAAAACAATCATATTAAGTGAAAATATGTTATTTTGTTAGTTGGTTTTTTTTTGGTTAAAAAAAACAACTCTTGTTCTGGGTCTCCTTTTTGGGCAAAACGGGGGAGAATTTGGGTAAAAACCTTTTTGGAGGTCCCCCAAAAGGGGGAAAAAAACCCAAAAAGTGATTAGATGAACTGGTTTAAACAATCCAAAAGGGAAAATCTTGAGGGAGAAATTCAAATGTTTTATTGGGAAGTTGGGAGTTTTTTGATGATGATTTTAGGGGGTGGAGAAAGGGCATTGGGAGGACTTGGGCCCTTAGGCATTCCATAGGGTTTGGGGAAAGTTCTGCGGACAACTAATTATGATATAAGAACCCTTTTTTTTAGAAACTTAAAAAATAATTGGAATTTAAAAAGTTGGAATTTGGGAAAAAGTTGGGGGTGTAAAAATAAATTGGGAATTTAAAATTGAAATTGGGAAAGTAAAATAGAAATTAATGGAAAATATGAATGGAATGTGAAAATATGAAACAAAATGTAAAAATATGAAATTGGAATGTGAACATATGAATTGGGAAAAAATAATGTCAAATTGAATATGAAACTATTTCCTTAGATGAAGAGGAAGAAGATTGCATTCAACATAGTTGAATTTGATATCCAGCTCAACCTTGAAATAAAAATATCCCCAAAAATGATGTGTGTTCCTTTCACAACTCTTTTTCTCAGCCTGCCCCTTGACATTTGGGCAAACAAATAAATTCCATTCTTCTCAAAATATTTCCCTCTTACTTTTTCTTCTTCTCTGCTTTGCCCTTGGATTTGGGCAGCAACAAATGATTGCCATTCTTCTCTATACATGTTTCCCCTGTACTGTTTCTTCTCTCTCTCTGCTTTGCGCCCTTGGGTTTTTGGGGAGAACAATGATTGCCATTCTTCTCTATTGTTCCTCTGTACTGATTCTCTCTCTTCTTTCGCCCTTGCATTTAGGGCAGCAACAAATGCAAATTTTTCTCTGTTTTTTGGGTGACATATGTTTGTGTTCCACTCTCCGCCTTTTCCCTCTCTCTGCCTGTGTTTCCCCTTCCTGCCCGTGTTCCCTCCCCCTTTTTATTTTTTCCTTTTCTCAGCCTTGGGTTCCCCTTCTAGCCTGTGTTTCCCCCTCTAGCCTGTGTTCCACTTCTCCTTGCTCTCTAGCCTGTGTTCCACTCTCTAGCCTGTGTTCCACTCTCTTTTAGCCTGTGTTCCCTCCCCTCTAGCCTGTGTTCCACTCTCTTTTAGCCTGTGTTCCACTCTCTAGCCTGTGTTCCACTCTTTTAGCCTGTGTTCCACTCTCTCTAGCCTGTGTTCCACTCTCTCTAGCCTGTGTTCCACTCTCTCTCTAGCCTGTGTTCCACTCTCTCTAGCCTGTGTTCCCCTCTCTCTAGCCTGTGTTCCACTCTCTCTAGCCTGTGTTCCACTCTCTCTAGCCTGTGTTCCACTCTTCTGCCTGTTTTCCACTCTCTCTAGCCTGTGTTCCCTCTCTCTAGCCTGTGTTCCACTTCTCTCTAGCCTGTGTTCCATTTCCTCTCTAGCCTTGTTTTCCACTCTCTCTAGCCTGTGTTCCTCCTCTCTAGCCTGTTTTCCCCACTTCTAGCCTGTGTTCCACTCTCTCTAGCCTGTGTTCCACTCTCTCTAGCCTGTGTTCCACTTCTCTAGCCTGTGTTCCACTCTCTCTAGCCTGTGTTCCACTCTTTCTAGCCTGTGTTCCACTCTCTCTAGCCTGTGTTCCACTCTCTCTAGCCTGTTTTCCCCTTCTCTCTAGCCTGTGTTCCACTCTCTCTAGCCTGTGTTCCACTCTCTCTAGCCTGTGTTCCACCTCTCTAGCCTGTGTTCCACCTCTTTTAGCCTGTGTTCCACTCTCTCTAGCCTGTTTTCCCACTCTCTCTAGCCTGTGTTCCCTCTCTCTAGCCTGTGTTCCACGCCTCTCTAGCCTGTGTTCCACTCTCTCTAGCCTGTGTTCCACTCTCTAGCCTGTGTTCCACTCTCTAGCCTGTGTTCCACTCTCTCTAGCCTGTGTTCCACTCTTTCTAGCCTGTGTTCCACTCTCTCTAGCCTGTGTTCCACCTCTCTAGCCTGTTTTCCACTCTCTCTAGCCTGTGTTCCACTCTCTCTAGCCTGTGTTCCACTCTCTCTAGCCTGTGTTCCACTCTTTCTAGCCTGTGTTCCACTCTCTCTAGCCTGTGTTCCACTCTCTCTAGCCTGTTCTCTTTCTAGCCTGTGTTCCACCTCTCTAGCCTGTGTTCCACTTTCAGCCTGTGTTCCCTCTCTCTAGCCTGTGTTCCACTCTCTCTAGCCTGTGTTCCACCCTCTCTAGCCTGTGTTCCACTCTCTCTAGCCTGTGTTCCACTCTCTCTAGCCTGTGTTCCACTCTCTCTAGCCTGTGTTCCATTTCTCTCTAGCCTGTGTTCCACTCTCTCCTGTGTTCCACTCTCCCCTAGCCTGTGTTCCCCTTCTAGCCTGTGTTCCACTCTCTCTAGCCTGTGTTCCACTATCTCTCTAGCCTGTGTTCCACTCTCTCTAGCCTGTGTTCCACTCTCTCTACCTGTTCCACTCTCTCTAGCCTGTTTTCCCCTCTTTTAGCCTGTGTTCCCCCTCTCTAGCCTGTGTTCCACTTTTTAGCCTGTGTTCCCTCTCTCTAGCCTTGTTCCATCTCTCTAGCCTTGTTCCACTCTTCTACCTGTGTTCCACTCTCTAGCCTGTTTCCCTCTCTCTAGCCGTGTTCCTCTCTCAGCCTGTGTTCCCCCTCTCTAGCCTGTGTTCCACTCTTTCTAGCCTGTGTTCCACTCTCTCTAGCCTGTGTTCCACTCTCTAGCCTGTGTTCCACTCTTCTAGCCTGTGTTCCATTTTCTCTAGCCTGTTTCCCTTCTCTAGCCTGTGTTCCACTCTCTCTAGCCTGTGTTCCACTCTCTCTCTAGCCTGTGTTCCACTCTCTCTAGCCTGTGTTCCACCTCTCTAGCCTGTGTTCCACTCTCTCTAGCCGGGTGTTCCACCTCTCTAGCCTGTTTCCACTTTCTAGCCTGTGTTCCACTCTCTCTAGCCTGTGTTCCACTCTTCTCTAGCCTGTGTTCCACTCTCTGCCTGTGTTCCACTCTCTCTAGCCTGTGTTCCCTCTCTAGCCTGTGTTCCACCTCTCTAGCCTGTGTTCCACTCTCTCTAGCCTGTGTTCCACCTCTCTAGCCTGTGTTCCCACTCTCTAGCCGTGTTCCACCCTCTCTAGCCTGTGTTCCACTCTTCTAGCCTGTGTTCCACTTCTCTAGCCTGTGTTCCACTCTCTCTAGCCTGTTTTCCCCTCTCTCAGCCTGTGTTCCACTCTCTCTAGCCTGTGTTCCACTTCTAGCCTGTGTTCCCCCTCTCTCGCCTGTGTTCCACTCTCTCTAGCCTGTGTTCCACTCTCTAGCCTGTGTTCCACTCTCTAGCCTGTGTTCCCTCTTCTAGCCTGTGTTCCACTCTCTCTAGCCTGTGTTCCACTCTCTCTAGCCTGTGTTCCACTCTCTAGCCTGTGTTCCACTCTCTCAGCCTGTGTTCCCTCTCTAGCCTGTGTTCCACTCTCTCTAGCCTGTGTTCCATTTCTCTCTAGCCTGTGTTCCACTCTCTCTAGCCTGTGTTCCACTCTCTCTAGCCTGTGTTCCACTCTCTAGCCTGTGTTCCCTTCTTCCAGCCTGTGTTCCACTCTCTCTAGCCTGTGTTCCATCTCTCTAGCCTGTGTTCCACCTCTAGCCTGTGTTCCACCCTCTCTAGCCTGTGTTCCACTCTCTCTAGCCTGTGTTCCACTCTCTAGCCTGTGTTCCACTCTCTCTAGCCTGTGTTCCACTCTTCTAGCCTGTTTCCCTCTTAGCCTGTGTTCCACTCTCTCTAGCCTGTGTTCCACTCTCTCAGCCTGTGTTCCACTCTCTTCTGGCCTGTGTTCCACCTCTCAGCCTGTGTTCCACTTCTCTGCCTGTGTTCCACTCTCTCTAGCCTGTGTTCCACTCTCTCTAGCCTGTGTTCCACTCTCTCTGCCTGTGTTCCCTTTTCTAGCCTGTGTTCCCCCTCTCTGGCCTGTTTTCCCCACCTTTTAGCCTGTGTTCCACTCTCTCTAGCCTGTGTTCCACTCTCTAGCCTGTGTTCCCCCTCTCTAGCCTGTGTTCCACTCTCTCTAGCTGTGTTCCACTCTCTCTAGCCTGTGTTCCACCTTCTAGCCTGTGTTCCACTCTCTCTAGCCTGTGTTCCACTCTCTCTAGCCTGTGTTCCCTCTCTCTAGCCTGTGTTCCCTCTTCTGGCCTGTGTTCCCTCTCTAGCCTCGTGTTCCACTCTCTCTAGCCTGTGTTCCACTCTCTCTAGCCTGTGTTCCATTTCTCTCTAGCCTGTGTTCCACTCTCTCTGGCCTGTGTTCCACTCTCTCTATGTGTTCCACTCTCTCTGGCCTGTGTTCCCTCTCTAGCCTGTGTTCCACTCTTCTAGCCTGTGTTCCACTTCTCTGGCCTGTTTTCCCACTCTCTCTAGCCTGTGTTCCACTTCTAGCCTGTTTTCCCACTCTCTCTAGCCTGTGTTCCCCTCTCTAGCCTGTGTTCCACTCTCTCAGCCTGTGTTCCACTCCCTCTCTAGCCTGTGTTCCACCCTCTCTAGCCTGTGTTCCACTCTCTCTAGCCTGTGTTCCACTCTCTCTAGCCTGTGTTCCACTCTCTAGCCTGTGTTCCACTCTCTCTAGCCTGTGTTCCACCTCTCTAGCCTGTGTTCCACTCTCTCTAGCCTGTGTTCCACTCTCTCTAGCCTGTGTTCCACTCTCTCTAGCCTGTGTTCCACTCTCTCTAGCCTGTGTTCCACTCCCTCTAGCCTGTGTTCCACTCTCTCTAGCCTGTGTTCCACTCTCTCTAGCCCGTGTTCCACTCTCTCTAGCCTGTGTTCCACTCTCTCTAGCCTGTTTTCCCCTCTCTCTAGCCTGTGTTCCACCTCTCTAGCCTGTGTTCCACTCTTTTAGCCTGTGTTCCACGCTCTCTAGCCTGTGTTCCACTCTCTCTAGCCTGTGTTCCACTCTCTCTAGCCTGTGTTCCACGTTTCTTAGCCTGTGTTCCACCTCTCTGCCTGTGTTCCCGCTCTCTAGCCTGTGTTCCACTTTCTAGCCTGTGTTCCACGCTCTCTAGCCTGTGTTCCCTCTCTCTAGCCTGTGTTCCACTCTTCGCCTGTGTTCCCTCTCTCTAGCCTGTGTTCCACTCTCTCTAGCCTGTGTTCCACTTTTCCTAGCCTGTGTTCCACCTCTCTAGCCTGTTTTCCCACTCTCTCTAGCCTGTTTTCCCCTCTCTCTAGCCTGTGTTCCCTCTCTTGCCTGTGTTCCAACGCTCTCTACCTGTGTTCCACCTCTCTAGCCTGTGTTCCACGTTTCTAGCCTGTGTTCCACTCTCTCTAGCCTGTGTTCCACTCTCTCTAGCCTGTGTTCCACCTCTCTAGCCTGTGTTCCACCTCTCTGGCCTGTGTTCCCCCTCTCTAGCCTGTGTTCCACCTTCTAGCCTGTTTTCCCACCTCTCTAGCCTGGTTCACCTTCTAGCCTGTGTTCCACTCTCTCTAGCCTGTGTTCCACCTCTCTAGCCTGTGTTCCATTTCTAGCCTGTGTTCCCCTCTCTCTAGCCTGTGTTCCACTCTCTCTAGCCTGTGTTCCACTCTCTCAGCCTGTGTTCCCTCTCTCTAGCCTGTGTTCCCTTCTCAAAGCCTGTGTTCCACTCTCTCTAGCCTGTGTTCCACTCTCTAGCCTGTGTTCCACTCTCTAGCCTTGTTCCACTCTCTCAGCCTGTGTTCCACTCTCTCTAGCCTGTTTTCCCACTCTCTCTAGCCTGTGTTCCAGCTCTCTAGCCTGTGTTCCACTCTCTCTAGCCTGTGTTCCACTCTCTTCTAGCCTGTGTTCCACCTCTCTAGCCTGTGTTCCACTCTCTCTAGCCTGTGTTCCACTCTCTCTAGCCTGTGTTCCCCTCTCTCTAGCCTGTGTTCCACTCTCTCTAGCCTGTGTTCCCTCTCTCTAGCCTGTGTTCCACTTTTCTAGCCTGTGTTCCACTCTCTAGCCTGTGTTCCACTCTCTCTACCCTGTGTTCCACTTCTCTAGCCTGTTTTCCCATTTCTCTCTACCTGTTTCCACTCTCTCTAGCCTGTGTTCCCTTTTTCTCTAGCCTGTGTTCCACTTCTCTCTAGCCTGTGTTCCCTCTCTCTAGCCTGTGTTCCACGTTTCTCTAGCCTGTGTTCCCTCTCCTCTGCCTGTGTTCCACTCTCTCTCTAGCCTGTGTTCCACTCTCTCTAGCCTGTGTTCACTCTCTCTAGCCTGTGTTCCTCTTTTAGCCTGTGTTCCACTCTCTCTACCTGTGTTCCCTCTCTAGCCTGTGTTCCACTCTCTAGCCTGTGTTCCATTCTCTCTAGCCTGTGTTCCCTCTCTAGCCTGTGTTCCACCTCTCTAGCCTGTGTTCCCTCTCTAGCCTGTGTTCCACCTCTGGCCTGTGTTCCCCCTCTCAGCCTGTGTTCCACTCTCCTCTAGCCTGTGTTCCACTCTCTCTAGCCTGTGTTCCACTCTCTCTGCCTGTGTTCCACTCTCTCTAGCCTGTGTTCCACTCTCTAGCCTTGTTCCACTCTCTCTAGCCTGTGTTCCACTCTCTCTAGCCTGTGTTCCACTCTCTCTAGCCTGTGTTCCCCCTTTTCTCTCACCCTGGTGTTCCACTCTCTAGCCTGTGTTCCCCCTTCTCAGCCGTGTTCCATTTCTCTCTAGCCTGTGTTCCACTTTCTCTCTAGCCTGTGTTCCCACCTCTCTAGCCTGTGTTCCACTTTTCTGCCTTTTTCCCACTCTCTCTAGCCTGTGTTCCATCTTTCTCTTTAGCCTGTGTTCCACTCTCTCTAGCCTGTGCCCTCTCTCTAGCCTGTGTTCCACTCTCTCTAGCCTGTTCCCTCTCTAGCCTGTGTTCCACTCTCTCTAGCCTGTGTTCCACTCTTCAGCCTGTGTTCCACTCTCTCTAGCCTGTGTTCCACCTCCTCTAGCCTGTGTTCCACCTCTCAGCCTGTGTTCCACCTCTCTGCTGTGTTCCACTCTCTCTAGCCTGTGTTCCACTCTCTCTGGCCTGTGTTCCACTTCTCTGCCTGTGTTCCACTCTCTCTAGCCTGTGTTCCACTCTCTCTAGCCTGTGTTCCACGCTCTCTAGCCTGTGTTCCACTTTCAGCTGTGTTCCACCTCTCTAGCCTGTGTTCCACTCTCTCTAGCCTGTGTTCCCTCTCTCTAGCCTGTGTTCCACCTCTTTTAGCCTGTGTTCCATTTCTCTAGCCTGTGTTCCATTTTCTAGCCTGTTTCCACACTCTCTAGCCTGTGTTCCCCCTCTCTAGCCTGTGTTCCACCTCTCTAGCCTGTGTTCCACTCTCTCTAGCCTGTGTTCCCTCTCTAGCCTGTGTTCCATCTTCTAGCCTGTGTTCCACCCTCTCTAGCCTGTGTTCCACTCTCTCTAGCCTGTGTTCCACTCTCTACTGCCCCTTCTCACTTTCCTCTTTTAGCCTGTTTTCCCCATTTTCTAGCCTGTGTTCCACTTTCTAGCCTGTTTCCACTCTTCTAGCCTGTGTTCCACTCTCTCTAGCCTGTTTTCCCCTTTTTCTCTACCTGGTTCCACTCTCTAGCCTGTGTTCCACTCTCTGCCTGTTTTCCCCTCTCTCTAGCCTGTGTTCCACTTCTCTAGCCTGTGTTCCACTTTCTGCCTGTGTTCCTCTTCAGCCTGTGTTCCACTCTCTCTAGCCTGTGTTCCACTCTCTAGCCTGTGTTCCACTCTCTCTTGCCCTTCTAGCCTGTGTTCCACTCTTTTAGCCTGTGTTCCACGCCTCAGCCTGTGTTCCCTTCTCAGCCTGTGTCCACTTCTAGCGTGTTCACTCTCGGGCCCCCGTGTTCCCTCTTCTAGCCTCTGTTTCCACCTCTTCTAGCCTGTGTTCCCCCTCTCTAGCCTGTGTTCCACTCTTTTGGGCCTGTGTTCCCTCTCTAGCCTGTGTTCCCCCTTTCTAGCCTGTGTCCCTTCTCTAGCCTGTGTTCCCTCTTCTAGCCTGTGTTCCACTTTTTCAGCCTGTGTTCCCTCTTCTAGCCTGTGTTCCACTCTCTCTAGCCTGTGTTCCACTCTCTCTAGCCTGTGTTCCATTTCTCTCTAGCCTGTGTTCCACTCTTTCTAGCCTGTGTTCCACTCTCTCTAGCCTGTGTTCCACTCTCTCTAGCCTGTGTTCCACTTCTTAGCCCTTGTTCACGTTCTCTAGCCTGTTTCCACTTCTCTAGCCTGTGTTCCATTTCTTTTAGCCTGTGTTCCCCCTTTTCTGCCTGTGTTCCACTCTTCTAGCCTGTGTTCCACGTTCTAGCCTGTGTTCCACACTCTCTAGCCTGTGTTCCACGCTCTCTAGCCTGTGTTCCCTCTCTCTAGCCTGTGTTCCACTTCTCAGCCTGTGTTCCACTCTTCTAGCTGTGTTCCACTCTCTAGCCTGTTTTCCCACTCTCTCTAGCCTGTGTTCCACACTCTCTAGCCTGTGTTCCACTCTCTCTAGCCTGTGTTCCCTCTCTCTAGCCTGTTTTCCCCTTCTCTCTAGCCTGTGTTCCACGCTCTCTACCTGTGTTCCACGCTCTCTAGCCTGTGTTCCAGCTTCTACCTGTGTTCCCTCTCTACCCTGTGTTCCACTCTCTCAGCCTGTGTTCCCTCTAGCCTGTGTTCCCCCTCTCTAGCCTGTGTCCACTCTCTAGCCTGTGTTCCACCTCTCTAGCCTGTGTTCCACGCTCTCTAGCCTGTGTTCCACGCTCTCTAGCCTGTGTTCCACCCCTCTCTAGCCTGTGTTCCACTCTCTTTTTAGCCTGTTTTCCACTCTTCTAGCCTGTGCCACTTCTAGCCTGTGTTCCACTTTCTCTGGCCTGTTTCACTTCTCTAGCCGTGTTCCACTCTCTCTAGCCTGTGTTCCACTCTCTCTAGCCTGTGTTCCACTCTCTCTAGCCTGTGTTCCAATCTCTCTAGCCTGTGTTCCACTCTCTCTAGCCTGTGTTCCTCTCTCTGGCCTGTGTTCCCTCTCTGGCCTGTGTTCCACTCCTTCTATTGTGTTCCACGCTCTCTAGCCTGTGTTCCACTCTCTAGCCTGTGTTCCACTCTCTCTAGCCTGTGTTCCACTCTCTCTAGCCTGTGTTCCACCCTCTCTAGCCTGTGTTCCACTCTCTCTAGCCTGTGTTCCACTCTCTCTAGCCTGTGTTCCATCTCTCTAGCCTGTGTTCACTTCTCTAGCCTGTGTTCCACTCTTTCTAGCCTGTGTTCCACTCTCTCTAGCCTGTGTTCCACTTCTCTCTAGCCTGTGTTCCACTCTCTCTAGCCTGTGTTCCACTCTCTCTAGCCTGTTTTCCCCTCTCTCTAGCCTGTGTTCCATTTCTCTCTAGCCTGTGTTCCACTTCTCTAGCCTGTGTTCCCTCTCTCTAGCCTGTGTTCCCGCTCTCAGCCTGTGTTCCACTCTCTCTAGCCTGTGTTCCACTCTCTCTAGCCTGTGTTCCACTCTCTCTAGCCTGTGTTCCACTCTCTCTAGCCTGTGTTCCCTCTCTCCTAGCCTTGTTCCCTTCTTAGCCTGTGTTCCACCTCTCTAGCCTGTGTTCCACCTCTCTAGCCTGTGTTCCACTTCTCTAGCCTGTGTTCCACTCTCTCTAGCCTGTGTTCCACTTCTCTAGCCTGTGTTCCACTCTCTCTAGCCTGTGTTCCACTCTCTCTAGCCTGTGTTCCACTCTTTCTAGCCTGTGCTCCACTCTCTCTAGCCTGTGTTCCACTCTCTCTAGCCTGTGTTCCCTTCTCTAGCCTGTGTTCCACCCTCTCTAGCCTGTGTTCCACTCTCTCTAGCCTGTGTTCCACTCTCTCTAGCCTGTTTTCCCCTCTCTTTTAGCCTGTGTTCCACTCTCTAGCCTGTGTTCCACTCTTCTCTAGCCTGTGTTCCACTCTCTCTGCCTGTGTTCCCTCTCTCTAGCCTGTGTTCCACTTCTCTAGCCTGTGTTCCACTCTCTCTAGCCTGTGTTCCACTCTCTCTAGCCTGTGTTCCACTCTCTCTAGCCTGTGTTCCCTTCTAGCCTGTGTTCCACTTCTCTAGCCTGTGTTCCACTTTTTCTAGCCTGTGTTCCACTCTCTCAGCCTGTGTTCCACTCTCTCTAGCCTGTGTTCCACTCTCTAGCCTGTGTTCCACTCTCTCTAGCTGTTTCCCTCTCTCTAGCCTGTGTTCCACGCTCTCTAGCCTGTGTTCCACTTCTCTAGCCTGTGTTCCCTCTCTCTAGCCTGTGTTCCCTCTTCTAGCCTGTGTTCCACTCTCTAGCCTGTGTTCCACCTCTCTAGCCTGTGTTCCACTCTCTCTAGCCTGTGTTCCCTCTCTAGCCTGTGTTCCCCCTCTCAGCCTGTGTTCCCTTCTCTAGCCTGTTTTCCCACTCTCTTCTAGCCTGTGTTCCACTCTCTCTAGCCTGTGTTCCACTCTTTTAGCCTGTGTTCCCTCCCCTAGCCTGTTTTCCCACTCTCTCTAGCCTGTGTTCCCTCTCTAGCCTGTGTTCCACTTTCCCCTAGCCTGTGTTCCACTCTCTAGCCTGTGTTCCCTTCTAGCCTGTGTTCCACTTCTCTAGCCTGTTTCCACGCTCTCTAGCCTGTGTTCCACTCTCTCTAGCCTGTTTTCCCCTCTCTCTAGCCTGTGTTCCCTCTCTCTAGCCTGTGTTCCATTTCTCTAGCCTGTGTTCCACTCTTTTAGCCTGTGTTCCACTCTCTCTAGCCTGTGTTCCCTCTCTGGCCTGTGTTCCACTCTCTCAGCCTGTTTCCCCTCTCTCTAGCCTGTGTTCCACTTCTCTAGCCTGTGTTCCACTCTCTCTAGCCTGTGTTCCACTCCTCTCTAGCCTGTTTTCCCACTCTCTCTAGCCTGTGTTCCACTCTCTCTCTAGCTGTGTTCCACTCTCTCTAGCCTGTGTTCCACTTCTCAGCCTGTGTTCCACTCTCTCTAGCCTGTGTTCCACTCTCTCTGCCTGTGTTCCACGTCTCTAGCCTGTTTTCCCACTCTCTCTGCCTGTGTTCCACTCTCTCCACCTGTGTTCCACTCTCTCTAGCCTGTGTTCCACTTTCTAGCCTGTGTTCCACTTTTCTCTAGCCTGTTTTCCCACTTTCTGCCTGTGTTCCCTCTCTTTTAGCCTGTGTTCCACTCTCTCTAGCCTGTGTTCCACCTCTCTAGCCTGTGTTCCACTCTCTCTAGCCTGTGTTCCACTCTCTCTAGCCTGTGTTCCACGCTCTCTAGCCTGTGTTCCATTTCTCTCTAGCCTGTGTTCCACTCTCTCTAGCCTGTGTTCCACTCTCTTTTAGCCTGTGTTCCACTCTCTCTAGCCTGTGTTCCACTCTCTAGCCTGTGTTCCCTCTCTAGCCTGTTTTCCCACTCTCTCTAGCCTGTGTTCCACTCTCTCTAGCCTGTGTTCCACTCTCTCTACCCTTTGTTCCACTCTCTCTAGCCTGTGTTCCCTCTTTTAGCCTGTGTTCCACTTTCTAGCCTGTGTTCCACCTCTCTAGCCTTGTTCCACTCTCTAGCCTGTGTTCCACTCTCTCTAGCCTGTGTTCCACTCTCTCTAGCCTGTGTTCCCCTCTCTCTAGCCTGTGTTCCACTCTCTCTAGCCTGTGTTCCACGCTCTCTAGCCTGTGTTCCACGCTCTCTAGCCTGTGTTCCCTCTCTCTAGCCTGTGTTCCCCCTCTCTAGCCTGTGTTCCAGCTCTCTAGCCTGTTTTCCCCACTCTCTCTAGCCTGTGTTCCCTTCTCTCTAGCCTGTTTCCACTCTCTAGCCTGTGTTTCACGTTTTCTCATTTTTGTGTTCCACTTTCTAGCCTTGTTCCCTTCTCAGCCTGTGTTCCACTTTCTAGCCTGTGTTCCACTCTTCTCCGGGTGTTCCACGCTCTCTAGCTGTGTTCACTCTTCTAGCCTGTTTCCACTCTCTCTAGCCTGTGTTCCACGCTCTCTAGCCTCACCGCTCTTTTGGCTTTTTAGGCAGCAACAAATGCACGCCATTCTTCACTATTTTTGTGTCCTCTGTTTTGTGTTCCACTACCGTCACCGGGGCCCCAATAACAGAAATTCAACACTTGGACCACAACCCCCCTTCCAGCATCACCATAGCAAAAACGAAAATCAACAGTTTCAGTGTAGCCAAGCCACAAAATAAAAAGTTACTAGTTCTACACCAAGGCATTAAACAAAATGTTTTAATCTACTGAACCAAATCTCAAAAGCTTAAGACTGAATAAATTTAAACGTTACACAACACCTGATAATTCACATGTTTTTATTTAAAAAAAATGTTTGTCCCTAAAATATGGCAATGCAGCGGCTAATAACAGAGTGAGGGGGTCTTGAAGAGCTACAGGTGGAAATAAGTCTGGACACTATGTTACCAGTTTCGAAATAGAATAAGAGCGGCTAATGACGGAAAAACCCAATGAAGAGATGAGGTGTCTTGAAGAGCTACAGGTGTGACAATAAGTCTGGTCAAAAACTATGTTACCAGTTTCAAACATGACCAATAACAGCGCTAATGGCGGGAAAAACATAAGACAGAGATGAGGTGTCTTAGAAGAGCTTTAAGGTAGACAATAAGAGCCAAAATTCGAAATGAAGAAATCAGAAGAAGACTGATGTGAAACCAGTCTGCAATTCGTAAAGAACAACAGATTAAAGGTTTCGACACCTGACAAGGATGTCCCGGTATCGCTACCACAAAAGAGAATACAGAAAGCGTATTGAGAACCGAGAATAGGGGGATAAGCAAAAAAAAAAGGGGGTAGGCATCAAGAAAATTAATAACAGTTCAAAATTCTTAAAAAAACAGAAAGATTTTTTACATTCCTCCCCTTTCAACACTTCTAAAAAGTAAATGATGGAAGGGAAAAAGAAAACATAAAGGTGACACAACCAACTAAACTGAGCATACTTGTAACATTTCCCAAAATGTCTGAAGAAAGTGTTTGCAGTATGTGTCTGTATTTTCAGGACATCCTCGGATGTAAACAAAGCTGTATTACGGGGGATGCTGGAACAGATAAAAAATAAACTCACCAAACAACGTTTATTTAATATTATATATGTTTTTTTATACAATTATATGTTACATAGGGCCTGAAAGCAATTTTTTCCTACGTTTTTGTAGGACACCCGCCTCAAACTTTCCTAGACTTGAGTTATATTTTGCCTCTCTTGAAAATTGTTTCAATGTTTCCCGAGCAAGATGTAACATACCAGTCATTCTAAAACTAAGCTTTGGGAAAGCTAGTTTACTTCCCGTTTGTGGTCTTCAGTTAACAACGCTTCCCAGATCAGACAATGGAGGTGGGGGTTACAGAGGCAGTGACATGGCGGCATTTCATACAATTTCCCGTGTTTCATACTCAGTGACTCCATGAGTATGATTCATAAAGTCAATCAGGAATGGTGAGACAAAACATTAGAGTATGGGACAGACAGGGGAAAATAGAAATCACCACTTTTTCATTTGGCAGGGGTCAGTGGTAATAAAGAGCTGATAGGGTTGGGCTGGATGGGGATGATCAGAGGAATACAATGGGCAAATAACATTCTTTAAAGCATTGAGTCTTTCCATACAGAGAATTTCAGAGTTTAGTCCCAGTTGCTGACCAGATTGAGAGATGGATTCACTATTGGTAAGTGAAATGGAACAACAAACCAAAATGCAACAAATTTATTTATCAACAGTTTGTTGTGCTCCAAGGGCCCAAAGAAAAGTAACACTCGATCTACAAGGCATATCAGAGGAAGCTGATTTTAAAGGGGTTTTGGAAGCTACCCCAGTAAAAAAGCGGCGCAGAAATAGGATGTGCTTTCTTACTTGTAGCACTCTTTTCACAATGTACAATTGCTCTTAGGCCAGATCGCATACAAATCACAAAGAATGGTTTAGAAGTGGTCGATATGGGCGTTTAGAAGAAGATTATCAACAGTGAACTGGGCGTGTTGGTCCGCTTTGACACTGTTGTATTTGTTGAGGTGGGCGCTGGCATCTATCAACATGTCCAGAGTGTTGTGATGTTGGGCCTCATATAACTGATAACTGATGAACTCTCTATCTTACTTCCATTTATCATGTCTAGCTATATGCAGCACTCAAAAACTCAATTTCTTTCTTATATACAATATAGTCATCTGCTGCAGAGAATGTCAGACATTTTCTGAAATACTGCTATTGACTGGGCTACAAATACTCACATGTATTGAATGGCAGACAATGAGGTCATCAAAGTACTGTTGTGTGTGCTCCAAGTTGTCAAAAGGAGTTTCTAGGGGGGGAATATGGAAACAAATCTTGTATACTTTTGAGCAAATAATTGTTTTATACTTTTGAACAAATACATCTTGCATGCTTTTGACCAAATAATTCTTGTATACTTTTGACCAAATACATCTTCTTATCTTCTTCTTGACTCTTTCAATTCCTAGGGGGCATAGGTCAAACAAGACCTTAAGCTCTCGTGCGCTTGCTATGGTTATTAAGCTAAATGTTTTTAAATGTGGAGTTGCTAATCCCACGCCAAACCTCCACTTTCGCTGTAAACAGCTTGTGGTAGGTATAGTGGTTCTATTTTTAACCTGTTCAGGCCTCAACCAGACAGGAGTCACTTTGAATGGTCTGTCTTCTTGACTATACGACAAGAGAGAAGTGAGGCGCTTTTTCTGAGATTCTCACGTCTGTATTGCGATCAGATCTCAAATCCACATGTATGGGATCAAAGGCGCAAAGGACAACATCGCACCTGGGTTAGTGAGCTGGTACAATCAAAATCCTACCCACTCTATGTGGTGACCCTGGAAAGAGAAAATGGTTCTCTTGGTTAAGTGGATAGGGATCGAGGAGAGCTACTTGGTATAAGTAGTGATGCAGGCAAAACAGCGAGTGGAATCCCAGAGTGACTATTAATGCACATCTCCCTGCCTGATGGGAAAAACTGAATGGATAAACAAAAAGGATGAGGGTGAAACCAGAGAAGAGACTGGGTGCAGGGCAAATGGGCCTCACCCGGACCTGAGTTGAGTTGCCGTGAGCCCATATAGGGGAAAACTCTGAAAACTCAGGTGGGGGGCCGATTGAGCTCTGTGTCCTGAAAGTCTAGAGCCATGGTGAATGTGTGCATGATAGAACAATAGACATGGAAGCAGGCACCGGGCAAGCGAACACGCATCCTACTGATGCACTGGGGGACCTAATGGGGCAGAAGGGGTGTGGTAAAAGTAGGGTGGGAACCATCCAAATATAAAAAACTGGAAATCGCAGAGGGTTGAATCAGTGTGCTTTCTGTCCAGGAGAACTACTTCTGCCTTGTAGTTGGGTGCAATAAAGCCTAGCAACAAACTGTACAAAAACTGGGCAGGGGCAAATAAGTAATCAAAAAGGCAATTACCGGGCAGATGACGCCAACAACCCAGGAGGACAGGTTTTTCTAAGGGTCGTTACCTAAACGAAATAGCAACCTGCTGTCTTGCAGGTAGGCTGGGGAAGCCAAGGCTGACGGGAGCAACTGTAACGCTGGTGACAGATACGTCGCCGGAGGATAAGCACCGAAGCTCCAATGGCACGAATGATGTGCGAAAAATATGTTCTTGACAAAGGCAGTTTATATATCACAAAAAATTTCAAATGGCCAAAAAGAATGATCAGAGAGACAGGAATCAGACTGATGCATCTACCCTTTCATTAACCAGAGTAGCTCTCCTTCGATCTCTACCCTCTTGACCAGACATTAGTCTGTTACCAGGGCCACCCCATGGAGGTGGGGGTAGGATCTTGGAAGTGCCACCCCACTGACCCTGGTGCAATTTTATATTCTACATTATTGTGGTCTCACATCTTGTATACTTTTGAACAAATAAATCTTGAAATTTTAAAAATAGTTTTTTCATAAATGAGAGATGTTTATAACAATTTTGCATAAATTATGAATAAATTTTCCCTGCAACACACTTATTAACCGAGTCGAGAGGGTTGGGGTTTCCCTCTTTTTTCCAAAGGTAATCAGTTTGCTCCCTCATGGAGCCATTATGATATTTGTCCAGAGATCCTTGTCCTAGGTCTCATCGGGGACAGATTATTCAAAAATTAGGTCACGTGTTCAAGTTGAGCATGTAAAGAACCCTTTGGGTTCAAAATCCAAAACGAGCAGGCTGGGAAATCACTGCCCAGGCATAATTTATTAGAAAGATTTAATAAATAGAAGTTCTACAAAAAATTATCTCAATTACATGGGGACCCCCTCGGTGCTACAGTGTTCGTGCACTGCTGCTGAGACTGTCCTGTGAAAGAACGATCTCAGAGCACACATGGTTATTCATCAAAGTGCAATGATGATGGTTCAATCAATCAATCAATCAATCAATCAATGACCTATTATAAATGTAACTGAACAACATTATTATAGAATAATTCACCTACCTACACACATACACTTACCTACACACACACATACACTTACCTACACACACACACACACACATACACTTACCTACACACACATACATACACTTTACAACCAAAAAATAATACATTACCTACACACACACATACACTTACCTACACACACACACACACACACACACTTTCCTACACACACATACATACCTTACCGACACACACACACACAACATACACTTACCTACACACACACATACATACACTATACACATAACTTTCCTCACCCCACACATACACTACCTCACACATACACCTTACCTACACACACATACACTTACCTACACACACACATACACTTACCTACACACACACATACACTTACCTACACACACACACACACAAAACCCTTTCCTACACACACATACCTTACCTAAAACATACATGCACTTACCCACACACACACATACTTACCACACACACATACACTTACCTACACACACACATACACTTACCCACACACACACATACATACACTTACCTACACACATGCATACACTTACCTACACACACACATGCACTTACCTACACACACACATATACTTACCTACACACACACATACCTTACCTACACACAAACATGCATACCAAAACACATACATACCTTACCTACCAAAACAGACATGCACTTACCTACACACACACATCCTTTACCACACACACACACATACATACACTACTTCCCCATACATACCTACACACACACATCACTCCTACACACAAACATGCATTTCCTACACACACACATGCACTTACCTACACACTCACATACACTTACCTACACACACACATGCACTTACCTACACACACATGCACTTACCTACACACACACACCACCTACACACACACATGCACTACCTCACACACACATACACTTACCTGCCCCACACATACCTTCCTACACACACCATTACCTACACATCATACATTTACCTACACCCCACATATGCTTACCTACAGACACTTCAAATATATTTTATAATAGAAAAGAATGCTGACGTCTTATCCTTGCAAAGTGGTGCTTCTTTGGGAAACTGCAGAGTGTTGTAGAATAGGTCCATGATGATTGCAACTTTGGGATTTTTCTTGTATTGTTGCAGCATAAACAAGTCAAACAGAACTCTAAACAAAATATAGCTCATTCAACGAAAAATTTTACATTTGTCAACTTACAACCTTTTTTTCTTTTTGTCGCTTTAACTCAGGCGGTTTCATCTCTGAACTGATTTTGCGTGAAAATCTGTTTATTCCCAATTTCTTCAATGGGCAGCGGGACATTGTAAATTACTTTTCCTGGCAGCCAAAAGAATGTACCGTCAATTAGTATTCTCGCCCTACAGGAGATTTTCTCCGATTCAGAGGTACTCACGTTATCGCTCTGAGTAAGACCAGGGACTCGACAAATGCCGGACAGTAGGGTTTGAACCCGGCTATGAGGCGTCTCACAGCTGGCAGGCCGAGCTACTATCAACTACTCTAGGCAGTCCCCTCAAACTCTAATCTTGAAGATCAGCTACAACATCATATGAATTCATTGCTAATAGCATTGAAAGTACAACATGAAAATCAACACAAAAGACCGAGACCATGAAAATTGCAGAATACTCAAGCAAACATTCAAATAGACAACACCAGAGTAAAGCAAGTTTCTGAGTTCAAATACTTAGGCAGTATTTTTACAGAGGGCGGAAATCTTTATGAAAATAGAGACAAGGTGTCAAAAAAGCATGGGACCCACCAGCTGGCACCATTACTACAACACCCAAAGATCAAGATGGAAGTAAAAGATAAACCGAATGAGGACATCAGAAGCAGAGTTGGCATAACTCAACACCAATATTTGAAAGACAAAAATGCGTGGTTTGGACATTTAATGAGAATGGGAAAACAACCAACCACAAAACAGCATACAATAAAAGAGATCGGTACACAGCCAAGGGGAAAATCAAGAAAAGATGGATAGACAATATCAAGACCACACTAAATAAACATGGATATAACACAACAATGGCGACTCATCTGGCCCTGGAACACAAACTAAAACTCCACCCTACGCTTAAAGCAAAAGTGGGCAGAATTCCATCATGCACATGGGGATAGATAATAGACAATTCTTACATCTTGGGAAAAACAATTTTTGGACAGTATTCACTGACACTTAGGTGCAGCAGATAATAAATTTGGAACCCCTGAACTTTGACAAAAACAATAGAAATGATGTCACTGAAAATAGCTCAACAGGACTAATAAAAATACATGTGGGAATGAACAGTATTTGATGTTGATGAGCGATATTCGTAGAGAGTTAGGTTAGACAATTTGATTTTGAACAGCAATGCAAGCAGAGTTTTGAACAGCGTTTTGGACTGTTTGTGCCCTCTCTGCGAATATTGCTATATATATCTCGCCATGTGGTACCCGGGGGCCCCCAAGGAAAGCAAGAATAGTACCACTGCAAACCTACAATGCATGTTGTAGGGGGACTGAGTGAGGCCCTAGGGATGCTACCCCAGTAAATAAAAGCAGCGAGAAATTAAATTGCAAACATTCATCAACTGGTGTCTGCTGGGAATAGAGGAGTAAGATGGTATGATAGGGTCACAAATGAGAACTTATGGAGAGAACAAGACAGATTCCCAAAGAACGAACAGGTTAAAAAAGATGCTGGCGCTGGATAGGACACACTTTGTGAAAACCTGAGGGAATATAACAAGAAGGGTCCTTGCTGGAATCCGAGGGACAGCGAAAGAAGGGGGGGCCGAAATACATGGAGACAAGATTTGGGCGGAGATCAACAATATAAAGAAAAAGCTGGAGGGGCTGCAGGAGATAGCTAGAGATAGGAAGACTTGCATGAAATTGGGGAGGGCCTATGCCCCAACCCAGGGGAAAAGGCAAAGAGAGAGAAGCGAAGTATGGTCACTGCAATTAAGGAAAGCAATGGCAGACTACCTTCCAAGAAGATGTCTAGATGACCCTAAGAGTAATATGAAATACAACAAAATGTGCTGTTGAATATAAGTGTTACAGAAGAGTCCTCCGTATATCATGGACAGAGAAGAAAACTTATATCTACTAAAAA
>JADZMA010001251.1:0-22949 GCA_020796225.1 Arion vulgaris
GCCCAACCCCCAACCTGGAGGACCAGGAGGCCACATTTAGTCTGACCTCTCCCCTTTGGGACCTGTCCGGCATGGGTAACCCTTCCAGGAACAGAACGTTCTGCCGGCATAGCTTCGGATCATTGAGGCACGAGCCTTCCCCCACCACTACAAGGTAATGGCCTCATGGGGGAATTGTTCACTGAAGAAACTTAAATGATAGGTTTTAGGAAGAAATCACTAGGAAATTGTTTAGGAAACACAGTAAGTAAATTTTCAAAACATATAATTGAGAACTGAAATTCAAGTACGATATCATTTTAATGATATATTTTTCTATATTATTTTAATTATTAGTAACTATTTATTACTTACACTTAGTGAGATCCTTGCTATTGATAGATGCTGCAAAGAGATTTTATGTTAGGTTCCAATTTAGTTAGCTTCAGTCTCAAGTCTCCTAGTGTTACATTCAACCGATTTTTTTATTTATTTTTATTTTAGCAGTAAATCAGTTATGGTATAAATCCACATTCAGCTAAATATGAAGATGGAAACGGTAATAAGTTTTCTTGCACATTTGCTTGAATTTGTATATTTGATTTCTGTTTTCTCACAAAGCCATGCCATCGCTCCTTTTATATTAAATGAAGTTTTAACTGACTCATCATTTTGCATGTCTGTGAGTTCTTCTTGATACTGCATATTTGAAATATCAGACACTAACATTGACTGCAATCAATTTCTCTTCTGCTTTTCTCGTATATCTGTCCTAATAGTCCTGTACTTTAGCTGTTCTGTGTCTAGTTCTCTATTTTTATTCTAGCTACCTCAAAACTGTTCTGTATTTGGCTCTCTATCTGCTCTATTATTCCTCTTCTTAAAGGCCACCGCCTATATATATGGGTGAATATTCTATTACTTTACTATTGCAAAACTTTGTTCTCAGGACTGCGATTTCTCACATCTGCTACTCTCTTAGAAAAGACTAATTTTACTTCAACTAACGACATTCTTCTATCATTGTTTAAACATGTATGTCCCAACCACGCCTTCTCAATCTGTCGCTAAACATGGAAAACAAGATCTCATGACATTCTACTGTAATCCATTTATAAATACTCCTTCGCTAACTATACAACAACAAAATGGCACTCTAAGGACACCTGTATAATTCAGCTGTACAGTGAGTATCCATTACTCAAGGGGTGGGCAAACTTTTTGTGCCACATTGAAAATTATAAAGCTATTGGAGGGCCACATATAATTATGTATATTTTTGTTTAATTCTCGGTAAGTAATCAATTAAATATTTTTATTGTAAACAAAGGTAGTTTTACATAATGTAGATAACTTCTGAAATAAATTATATTTCTAACAGACTTACACTATAACAGTATACTTTCTAATATGGATAAATGTGTTTGAGGGCCGCAAAATATTCAATGGCGGGCCGCATGCGGCCCGCGGGCCGTAGTTTGCCCACCCCTGCATTACTCTGGTAATCAGACTAATGGCCCATAAATTGTATTTGAGTCAAACCACTTTGATTTTTCTTGGTTCCTTTTCCCATCGTACCTAACATTCCAAGCCAAATCAAACTTCAGACCTGCTTTCTATGGCTGAAATATGATACACGTGGCTCTGTCCAATACTATTACATACTCAAGATTGCACTATATAAACTCATTTTGGCCTTCATGACAAGGTTGGCAAATGACGGACACATTACAGTTTTTTTTATATGACTCGATTTTAACACAATAACACATGCTTTCCCACTTTCAAAGCTTTGTTAAAAGGAGGTAAAAATGTACCTAGATATAAGTACTTTCCGCCTGTTGAAGAATTTTTGAACTTCAGTAAAGTGATTATGAAGCAACAGTCGTTTTTGAAAACAGACATCCAAAAGTCAATATATCGGTTTTGCAACATCATAAGCATTAATTAAACTCCGAACGAGTCCATTGCCCCCTAAATGATGAAAATGCCGTCCTGTGTGGAAAGATACCCAAATGTGATATAGGATTATGTTAGTAAGATTTAGTAGTGACGGATTTGCGTACGGCGTATGCGATCGCCTATCGACTCGTACACTCGGTGCTCCACGCGTGAGGAAAGGAATTGGCTCTTCTACCTCCAGCATTCTAGGGTATAGAAATATGAATTGACAGACACTTCATACCCTAAGGTTTGAAAAGACAACGGGAAATATTATTTATTTAAGTAAGATTTGAATTTTCTTGTTTTAAACATATGAACATGGAAAACATTCCACAAAGACTGATGTACCGAGATAAAGAGATAGTGAAGTGAGCTGTTGCATATTTAGCTCAGTCTCTTCGCCGAGTGGTTACGGGGCCCAAATTTGGGGTGTAAAGAATAGAACCACTGTTACCTGCCATGCATGTCGTAAGAGGCGACTAAGGAGGTTTGGCTGAAATCGGATGCAGTGTTCTAAACGTGTAGAAGTCTATGCGTTTAGGGCCTACCAAACCAATGTGCAACGTATACACGTTCTTGGCAAAGATGAAACATATCACAAAGAGTGATTAAAATTGGTCGTAAAGAATGAACGCAAAGAAGAAGAAGCTCAGTCTCAGTGATCAAACAAGCAAAAGGAAAAGAGGCTTTACACCAGAATGCAGTAACATCTCGAAAGATTCTTCTTCTTCTTTGCGTTCGTTCTTTACGACCAATTTTAATCACTCTTTGTGATATGTTTCATCTTTGCCAAGAACGTGTATAGTTGCACATTGTTTGGTAGGCCCTAAACGCATAGACTTCTACACGTTTAGAACACGTGCATCCAATTTCATCCAAACCTCCTTAGTCGCCTCTTACGACATGCATGGCAGGAAACAGTGGTTCTATTCTTTACACCCCAAATTTGGGGCCCGGTAACCACTTGGGAGTCGAAAGACTAGATTTATTTGCCTCCGTTCCTCGTGGAGCACAGACATCAACCGTTATTCTTCCCTTTTTTCCTGTCTCTGACAGTTCATCTCGAGAGTCCTGCTCATTATTCAAGATGTGAGAATTCTGACCAAGCCTGTAACTCCCACATCTTACTTGACAGTCACTATGGCAACTGCAAATCATCTACCCGCGCCAGAGCTCTATGGTGCCTAGGGACTCCAATGGAATTACTTCTACGTTTTATTCTTAATCCTCATTCGTGCCCGTCTGCCCAGCGTGTTCGTAGCGTGTTGGACTACGGGTGACTATCCCTCTGTGTGTGCGGGTTCAATTCCGCGGGATGGCAGAAAAAGCCACAGATTCCCCAGATTTACGGTGTTCGTGGCACCGAACCGAAGGGTTACGATGTCCATGGCACCGAGCCGAAGAGCTGAAAAGCTCAAGTGCTTCTGGATCGGGAAGAAAAAAAAATCCTCATTCGTTCTCAAGCATCATGTTACCGCATCCAGTCGAACTAAAAATCTGCTTTGAGGAAACCTGATAGACCTGAAGCTGACTGTCCAGTTTGTGGTCCACAGTAAACTAAAAGCAAGGTCAGAGATCGCTGAGGAAGAAGAAGAAGAGGTTCTCATATTTCAGCTGGTTATAGCCGGACGCAGCCCCGAGAACGGAGGTAGTTGCGTCTCAGTTTTCAGCGTTAGCTGTGGTATCTTCACATTTCAATCCAACGCATTTGACTTCAGCATATCTATTATTTGGGGTACATGGTTAGCTTCTCCTTCGATCTCCACAAACTTAGCCCTAGTTCTTGGTTGCAGTGTGTTTGTGGGGCCGCATGGGAGGCGAGTGGAGTCTTAAAGAAAAAAAGAACTAAGTAATGAGAATTTTTGGAAAAGAAACGAATAGCTACAAATACTTAAAAGTAACTGAAACTCACTTCCCTAGCTTTGAGCATTTGGAATTATAGTACTTCCAAGTGGTTCCTTCCTTGAACTCACTCTTCTGGGCAGCTTTACTTGACCTTGAACTTACAGTAACCCCAGCAATAGTTTGTAGAGTGCGACAGTGAAGTCGTTAAGTGTGAACAGAAGACAAATATTAGTGTCAGCTCAGTGTTTGAACTTTGTAGCGCTGGAGACAAGTTATGGCCATAGCGCAGAACAATATTTAATGTCCGTGCACATTGATACCGACTAATTTGTGTCCGGCAATTGGTTCGGCTTCAACAACGCTGGATGTGAAAATTGGCGTTTCCTAGATTGTATTGAATTTTATAGCGATGCAACAATATTTGCACTCATTCTATCCTTACTGATCCGTTTTCTTCGTGATAATTTCAACAATATTTGCACTCATTCTGTCCTTACTGATCCGTTTTCTTCGTGATAATTTCAACAATATTTGCACTCATTCTGTCCTTACTGATCCGTTTTCTTCGTGATAATTTCAACAATATTTGCACTCATTCTGTCCTTACTGATCCGTTTTCTTCGTGATAATTTCAACAATATTTGCACTCATTCTATCCTTACTGGTCCGTTTTCTTCGTGATAATTTCAACAATATTTGCACTCATTCTATCCTTACTGATCCTTTTTCCCGTGATAATTTCAACAATATTTGCACTCATTCTATCCTTACTGATCCGTTTTCTTCGTGATAATTTCAACAATATTTGCACTCATTCTGTCCTTACTGATCCGTTTTTTTCGGATAATTTCAACAATATTTGCACTCATTCTATCCTTACTGGTCCGTTTTCTTCGTGATAATTTCAACAATATTTGCACTCATTCTATCCTTACTGATCCGTTTTCTTCGTGATAATTTCAACAATATTTGCACTCATTCTATCCTTACTGATCCGTTTTCTTCGTGATAATTTCAACAATATTTGCACTCATTCTGTCCTTACTGATCCGTTTTCTTCGTGATAATTTCAACAATATTTGCACTCATTCTGTCCTTACTGATCCGTTTTCTTCGTGATAATTTCAACAATATTTGCACTCATTCTATCCTTACTGATCCGTTTTCTTCGTGATAATTTCAACAATATTTGCACTCATTCTATCCTTACTGATCCGTTTTCTTCGTGATAATTTCAACAATATTTGCACTCATTCTGTCCTATGATCCTTTTTCCCGTGATAATTTCAACAATATTTGCACTCATTCTGTCCTTACTGATCCGTTTTCTTCGTGATAATTTCAACAATATTTGCACTCATTCTGTCCTTATGATCCGTTTTCTGTGATAATTTCAACAATATTTGCACTCATTTTTGCCCTTACTGATCCGTTTTCTTCGTGATAATTTCAACAATATTTGCACTCATTCTGTCCTTACTGACCCGTTTTTCTGTGATAATTTCAACAATATTTGCACTCATTCTGCCCTTATTGATCCGTTTCTTCGTGATAATTTCAACAATATTTGCACTCATTCTGTCCTTACTGATCCGTTTTCTTCGTGATAATTTCACAATATTTGACTCATTCATCCTTATTTGATCCGTTTTCTTCGCGATAATTTCAACAATATTTGCACTCATTCTGTCCTTACTGATCCGTTTTCTTCGTGATAATTTCAACAATATTTGCACTCATTCTGTCCTTACTGATCCGTTTTCTTCGTGATAATTTCAACAATATTTACTCATTCTATCCTACTGATCCGTTTTCGTGATAATTTCAGAATCTGGTTGTTTTTTTCAACGTTTTTTATGCGCTTAGTCAAGTGACAATCTGTTATCAGTATAAAGGAAAATGCGTAGAACTTTGTAGCAATGGCAAAACACGAAAAAACTAAGTACTGTAGTTTTAAGAAGTACCAAAACAATATACAGCGTCGTTTCGACCAAAAGATCTTTATCAAGGAAAGGATAGAACAGAAGAGAAAAAATTCACTTTTTGGGACGGCAGACATAACATATGCAGTCAAACAATAAATCCATTACAAAAATTTGTGGTCACCAGCGGGGAAAAAGAAAATGGAAGACCTAAGACCACTTTCGAAGAACAATCATGCAAGAAAGAAAACTATTGGGATGTAAACAATACGAGATTCCAACTGCAGCAACGAACCGCATCACAGGGAAAATTTCCTCACCCCGCGATCCCTCACATGGAGATCTAAAACCTCTGCTTATGTCCCCCTTTGGCATGAAAGGAGCAAACTAACTAACTAATTTTAAGGACCCTAGATTTATTGTATGACTGTATATATTATCCAGACCTTCTTACCTATCGGTTGCCCATCATAGAGCTGTCCTAGCCAATACCACATCTTGCATATATATATAAATGCACGACATATTGTCGATCACTTGTCACCCCCGAGTGGTTCCCGGGGGCCCCAAAATTTGGGGTGTAAAGAATAGAACCACTGTTACCTGCCAAGCATGTCAAGAGGCGACTAAGGAGGTTTGGCTGAAATCGGATGCACATGTCCTAAACGTGTAGAAGCTATGCGTTTAGGGGCCTACCAAACCAATGTGCAACGTATAACGTTCTTGGCAAAGATCAAACATATCACAAAGAGTGATTAAAAATGGTTGTAAAGAACGAACGCAAAGAAGAAGAAGAAGAAGAAGATCATTGTCAACCACTTGTTTGATTTGTATGTGATCTGAACCTAAAGCGATTGTAGTTGTACCAGTTATCCCACAACAAGAGGCCAGCACATCCGATTTCTGCGCTGTTATTTATTTAATAGGTAGCATCCATAGGTTCTACATCAGACGCCTCTTACGACATGCATTGTAGGTTGCAGGGTACTATTCTTTGCTTCCCGAGGGCCCGCCACCACACGGGCCAAGAGCAGTTCACCACATATGTCAATTTGTTTTTGTACGGGAAATGTTAAAAAAGAAATTATGATACGAATTGGCAAAGCAACATCAGCTTTAAAAGTCTAAATAAAATATGGAACTGCAAATTTATAGTATTAAAACTAAATTACGAATTTTCAATTCAAATGTTATATCAATCCTAACATATGCCAGCGAGTTGGAAAATGACTAAAGATATAGAAAGCAAGTTGAATGCATTTGAAAATAGATGTCTGAAATATAAATGGAACGAATTCAGGAGAATGATGAAATCAGAGAAATGTCTGGTCAACCACCTGTAACAACTGTATAAGAAGGAGAAGATGGAGATATGTTGGACACACCCTGAGAAGAAATGATTAAAGAATATCAAAGCTTCCATTGGGGTTTGGGATGCAGGGGGTTCAAGAAAGAGAGGACCACATAAGGAGACCCTGAACGAATTTTGCTGAGAGAGGAAAAATAAATATCGGTCTCAGTTCCATGGAGGAGGATATTGAGCGAGTTGCCCAGGAAGAGCGGTATGGAGAATTTGCTTGCAGGCCCTATGTAAAGTATACCGGACGAGATAAATTATTATTATTATTGATTACTAAATTGACCTCATTGCACTCTTGGCAGACCCATAGGTGCTCAGTTTCTCCCAACAGATATCGTAGAGTATGCATACTGATGCAGCGTAATGGGAGGAGTAATGCTGAAAACATGAGTGTATGAGGGAAAGAGGGAGGGGGATTAGAGTGGAGAAAGTTGTTAGTGTAAGTAAAATAAAAACTGTTTGTTGTAAAATGGAAAAGGAGACTACTGCTGTTTGTTGTGAGACTACTGCTGTTTACGACTGATGTAGGACCTGGAAGCTACCTAGTAAATAAAAACATCACAGAAATCGGATATGCTGACCTACTTGTAGGCGAATAACTTGCACAACGTACAATCGCGCTTAGGCTCAGATCACATACAAAACACACATAGTGGTTAACAAGTGGTCGATATGGAGCGTTCGAAGAAGAAGAAGAAGAAGGAATATAACAGATCACAACGACACTATACAGAACACAGCAACGCAACTATCAGCTTAATACGGTTATCTTGCTTTCTGAACTACAGTATAACTATGTCAGGGGTCAGTAGGTCAGCACGCGACAGAGCGTGGATGCCGTTTACGTATGAAAACTAATATCAAATCCACTCTTAAATGTTGCGTGAGAAATGTGTGAAAGACGTCACTTTCATTCACAAGTTTAGAATGTTCAAGAACTTCAGTTCGGTTCTTGTCTGAAGCAGACTTCCCCCATTTGTATTGTCTTTATAAATTTTTTATCTTTTGTCTGAGCTAAATGCGCCCCTGGTAGATAAATAAGTAATGAAATATATATTTTAAAGAGTTCTTTTTCAGCTTCTTCTTCTTCTGCATTCCCACTAGATTGGGATTTCGAATTATCTAATAAAGGCTTCCGTCTGCCTCAGATTGTCAACCATGTCATACATTTTGTCTTGGACGCTGGTGTAAGTGGATCACTTCTTCTTCTCAAGTCTGCATACTGGGAAACCTGGGTTTGGGTTTTGTTCTGTTGTCATACTCGCCCAAACCACAGGGGCACAGGTTGTTGGTGTCGATCTTGAATCTAGTGTACAGGTGGTGTTTCATTCTGTTGTAACCCGCCCGGAGGCGAAGTATGACAGTCTGGTCCCCTTTAGGACAGTTGGTCTTCCTCTTTGCGTTGCTCTTTTTTCAACCAATTGTAATCACTCTTTGTGATATATTTGATCTTTTCCAAGAACGTGTATACGTTGCCATTGGTTTTATAGGCCCCTAAACGCATAGACCTCTACACGTTAAGGACACGTGCATCCGATTTAGCCAAACCTCCTTAGTCGTCTATTACGACATGCGTGACAGGTAACAGTGGTTCTTCCCTTTTCATCCCAATTTGGGCTCCGGTAACCACTCGGGCGAGGACAGTTTGGTAATATCCATCATCATTGTTGTGTTCTTCTGTGTTCTTTTTTCCCATTGTGATTTTAAAGAGTGTAATAAACAGCTAAATATAAATTAACACAAATGTCAGAGTCTAGGTTTTTGAGAAATAGGTCTTTATTTTAAATTTAGGGTCTAAAGTCGAAGGATTGACCCCATTGCACCGGGGTTTACCTCATACAGCTCGGCTCCACTCCGCAGACCTGGGACGCCATCTGCCTAGAAATATTACAAAAGCACGAACTACGTAGCTCAGGAACAATTTCGGGTCTCTGGGAAAATACACTTGTGAATAAAACCGAGCGGTCTGGATTCGAACCTACGACCTTCGAAACGTAAAAGGGGCACTACTTAGACCCAGAATTTAGAGCTCCAAGTAAAGGATCAAATATATAGTCAAACCGCGTACTCGCAGACCGAAATGATTTTTGTTTTCGTGGACCAAGTTCGACTCGAACCCAAGATGAGGTTGACGGGACAGTACACACAAACCTGCTGACAGCCAGTACAAACCTTTTTTTTTTTTTTTTCTTCGTCCGCTTTCAACTCAGACGAAGTTTCACTCTGAAACTGATTTTGCGGAAAATCCGTTTTTCCAATTTCTTACAATGGCAGCAGTGCAATTGTAAATTACTTTACAAAGGCAGCCGTGCTCAATGTACTTGTAATTAGTATTCCCTCGCCATACAGGCAGATTTTTTCCGACTTCAGAGGTACTCATGTTATCGTCCTGAGTAAGACCAGGGGACCTGAACAAATGCCGGACAGTAGGTTCGAACCCGAGCTATGAGGCGTCTCACAGCTAGTAGCCCGAGCTACTATCAACACTCTAGGCAGTCCCCCCGTACAAAATCTAAATCCGCTGACAGCACAGTACAACCCAAATCCGCTGACAGCACAGTACAAATCTAAATCCGTTTACAGCACAGTACAAAACCTAAAAAAGAACTTGTTCAGCTTTGAAAAAGGGAGAAATTCACTTGCAGTGGATTCCATCTCACTGTGGCATTGCAGGCAATGGGGTGCCGATGCCTTAGCTAAGGAAGGCAGTGCCAGCGAGCAAATTTACCAACCCTTTTTCTTTTTTAAGAGGTTAAAACTCTCATACAGAGAAAATCTGCAGTAGACTGGAAGACAAACACTGGGTATGATTATGGAAAAGATTCCTCAAAGACCTAAGCAAAACAGACCAGGTCATTATATTTCGACTACGCACAGGACACTGCCGACTCAACAAACACTTATACAGACTAGGAATAAGTCAAACAGCTCTCTGCCATTGTCAACAGGTGAAGCAAACCTCAGACCATGTCTTGCAAGACTGTCCTCTCCTGTGTGAGCTGAGAAGCAACATGTGGCCACACCCAGTCGACCTGAAAACTAAGCTTTGGGAAACATGACAGACCTGAAGCTGACTGCCCAGTTTGTCATCATCATCACCTTTCAACCCATCGAGCACAGGTCTTCAACAAACTTCTTCCATCTCTTCCTCTCTCTTTCCATCCCTTCCAATTCTTTCCATGTTTTGCCTATCCTCTTTATATCCGCCTCCAGCTCTCTTCTCCAGATCTGCCTAGGCCTTCCCCTACTCCTCTTTCCTTGCGGGTTCCAAAACAATGCCTGTCTTGCGATGCTTCCGGTCGGTCTTCTCAAAGTATGTCCTATCCATCGCCAGCGTCTCTTCCTGAGCTCTCTCTCTACTGGTATCTGCTTTGTTTTCTCCCTGAGTTCCTCGTTTGTAATCTTATCATACCATCTCAATCCTCTTATCCTACGTAAACATCCATTTACGAAGGTCTGCAGTTTTCTGATAGTTTCCTTTGTGGTCTTCCATTTTTCCCGAGCCATAAACAGCACTGACTTCATTTGACTGGAAAATTCTAATTTTGTGTTTTTTTTGTCTCCTGCCTTCCAATCTTACTCAATGCCATAAGTTCCCTTGCTTTTGTATTCTTATCTTAACATCTTTGTTTGTTCCTCCTTCTGTGTTTATGTTGCTTCCAAGGTATGTGTATGATTCTACATCCTGCAGTGCTGTTTCCTCCAGCATAATCTTGTTTACATTTGCAGCATTTATTCTCATGACCTTGGTCTTCCCCTGTGTATTTTCAAACCTAGCTGCTGAGACTTTTTATTTAGGTATTCTTTTTGTCTTTAATCTGTGCGTGGTTGTGAGACAGCAAAGCCAGATCGTCTGCAAAATCCAGGCCCTCAGTTGTTTCACCAGTGTCCATTGTATTCCCTCTGTTATCCGTTGCTGATTTCTGATCCAATCTATGGCCAGAAGAACAGGAATGGTGATAATAAGCTCCTGCCTCTCACCCTGTTCTAACTAAAGGATTCCGTCAGTTGTTCTCGTATGACTCTGCATTTCATTCCTTCTGTTTTCTTTTATTAGGTTTGAAATTTTTGGGTGAACCCTCCATAGTGTTAATATTTTCCCACAATGATTCCTATCCAGACTATCAAACGCCTTTTCATAATCCAAAAAACCTAGTATAGTGGCGAGTTCCCACTCCAGCTTTGCTCCACTATAATGCGCAGTGTAGTATCTGGTCTGTGCAGGATCATTCCGGAAACCCCTGCTTGTTCTCTCAGTTGTTTATCTATGCTCTTTAAGTCTATGAGTATAATCCTGTTTAATACTTTGCCTGGCATTTGATAGTAGCATTATCCCTCTATAGTTCACATTCTTGCATGTCTCTTCTTGTAGTTTTACCAGTGACCTTCTTTCCACTCTACTGGTATATCTTCTCTCTCCCATATCTTCCTAGTAATTTGTATAGTAGCTCTGTTGAGGATCCCTTTTTCTGCCTTAATGGCCTCTGCTGAATTTTTGTCTGGGCCCTGCTGCTTTCGATCCTTTAAATTTCTATGGCCTTCATTATTTCTTCTTTACTTGGTCTTTCACAATTAATTTGTAGCTCCTTTTTCACTGCTCTATTTCCGGTGCGGTTTTGGTATTTAAACAGTTCTTCAAAATGTTCTTTCCATCTCTCCATTTGTTCTTTAGTGTTGCTAATTACTTTGCTCTCTTTGTCTTTTATAAGGCCATTGATGTTTGTATTTTCCTGTAACTTCCTTGTGATGTATACAGGTCCCTCATATTCTTTTTCTGCTGCTTCTTCTGCTTTCCTCCCAAATCCTCTATTATTTATTTGATCCCCTTTTTATGTTTTGTTTAACCTTTTTGTTGGCTTCCCATATACCTTGTGGCTTTAGCTTTTGCACCTCTAGTTTTGCATATGTTTAGATCCGCTTCTGCTTTTTCTTTCTTTGATCAACTAAGGTATCTGTTGTTATCCCAAACTTTGTTTTTCACCTTATCTCCCAAAACCTCTGAGCATGTATCCTTCCCATATTTTTTTATCTTTTTCAATGTTCCTTAATATTCATATCGTCTACCAGCTGTTCCAATGCTTGGTACTTGTTTGATACTGACTGCAAATCTGTCTCTTACTTCCTGGTTCCAAGCTCTTCTACTTTGAACTTTTATAATTTGGGTTTATTGAATATCTTTTAAGTTTCAACCTGATTTTACTTAACAGGAGGTGGTGATCCGATGCCACGTCTGCACCTCTGCACATTTACGTCTTGTAATGATGTTCTAAATTTCTTTTAATACATATGTGGTCTATCTGGTTAGCTGTTATGTGGTCTGGTGATATCCTTTACTTTGTACTTCTATGCTGAAATATGCTGCCGCCTACGATTAACGTTTGAGGAACAAAAATTTCGAACATTTCCCCATTCTCATTCATTCTACCCCGCCCATGATTTCATGGTCTCTTCGAAACTGCTATTGTCGTCTCCTATCTTTGCATTTAAGTCCCCATCAAAAATTTTAATATCCCTTTTTTCTTCGGTTTCTGCCCAGTTTGTGGCCCACAGTAAATTAAGCGCATGACCAGAGATCGCTGAAGAAGAAGAAGAACTCCGGAATTAGCGTTATCTACTTCGCTATCAGCTCCCATGTCACTAGCCACTGTCGAGTTCTCTTGTCCATATTTGCCAGTCGAATATTCCAGATCAAAGAACAAATAGAACCCACCTTTATGCTAATTCAGAAATAAATGTAGATAGTATCGGTATGCGAGTCAGGAACTCTTTATCAATGACGTCATACAAGTAGTTGTCCAATCCGTAACCTTAGTTTGAAGTGGATGCATCCTACAACGAGGACGTGTCCGGGTTACTTATTATTTCCGGTCACGTTGGCGGATGCCTGATAAACGCATCCCAAAACAGTTGATGTATGGCGAACTTGAAGGGGGCAGACGTTCTGTTGGTGGACAACAAAAAAAACGCTTTAAAGACACTCTTAACCCTTTAGCTGCTAAGGACGTATATATACGTTTTCCCCATTCACTTCTAAAGACGCGTTAACATGTCTGTTATTATCTCTCCTATGTGGGCTAAAGACATATTAACACGTTATACCTTGTCACTGTGACTGCTATAGGCAATACATTCACGTTTGTGACCTAGAAACAAAGAGTAGCTATTTTTAGCTCAACCTTCGGAAAGTATGTGGCGAAAGGGTTAAAGTGTCTCTGAAATGCTTCGATATAGACACCACGTCGCCCGAGTGGTTACCGGGGCCCAAATTTGGGGGTAAAGAATAGAACCACTGTTACCTGCCATGCATGTAGTAAGAGGCGACTAAGGAGGTT
This sequence comes from Arion vulgaris, assembly GCA_020796225.1. Lineage (NCBI taxonomy): Eukaryota > Metazoa > Mollusca > Gastropoda > Stylommatophora > Arionidae > Arion > Arion vulgaris. The sequence goes on from JADZMA010001251.1 coordinate 13,383, forward strand.
TGGATGTAATCGGATGCACATGTCCTAAACGTGTAGAAGTCTATGCGTTTAGGGGCCTGCAAACCAATGTGCAACGTATACACGTTCTTGGCAAAGATCAAACATATCAAAAAGTGATTAAAATTGGTCGTAAAGAACGAACGCATAGAAGAAGAAGACACCACGTGCTGGGAATCCCTTGCGCAACATCGCCAAATGTGACGCTGTAACAACACAAGAGGAACTCGCATAGCTGAGAATCGTCGTGCCGTTGAGGCACAGAGAAAACGAGCTGCGCGAAAAGACTGAACACACAACACGTTCATGCCTTAACTTGATCATGTATGCCCCAACTGTGGTAGGGGTTATGTTCTATGATTGGACTCTCAGTCACCTCCGCACCGAAGTGCAGCGGCACGTCTGAGACTATTGTCATCATCGCTTGCAATGGACATTATTTCACTTTCTGTGAGATTGTGTGTGAGATTGTGGGGAGATTGTGTGTGATGTGTGTGAGATTGTGGGGAGATTGTGTGTGAGGAGAGTTTGGGGGAGAAATTATGTGTGTGTGTGTGTGTGTAAGAGATTGTGTGAGGGAGTGTGTTTAAGAGATTGTGTGTGGGAGATGGAAAAGTGTTGGAGGCACAGTGCACGATGCAGACTGTATGAATGAGGATTCAAAAAGAAGAGTATAAATTAGAGAATGTGAAAGAAAGACAATGAGAAGGAGATTGTGAGGGAGGAATAAATGTGTGTGTTGAGTTGATGGTGGGCCCGGGTTTGTGAGTTATTTGGGAGGGGGGGAGGCTTCTTCTTCGGCGCTCTATATCGACCCCATGTTAACCATTCTGTGCGATTTTATGTGATCTGAGCCTAAGAGCGATTGTACGTTATGCGCCTACAATTAGGCCAGCATTCGATTTCTGCGATTGCTTTTTTTTTACAAAGGAAAGTTTCCCCTGGGCCCTACATCATTCGCCTCTTACGACATGTCTTGTAGGTCGCACCCATATTCTTTGCTTCCCTTGCGGGCCCCGGCACCACGGGCGTCCTGGGAGCCTAATAACTACTAAGTGTGCACACCGTATAGTTACAATAGCTAGTCACTACTGTAGTTTTCGTTAGTACCTAGTCTTAATTATGGACACGGTCAACACCCTCTCCGTGTCACTCACTACACCTGGTACGGTTGGACAACACTTAAACTAGAGGTTCTCAACCTGTGAGGTGTGCTTCTCTCAATGGAGACGTGAGGCGTTATGAAAATTTAGTGGATTTTGCATTTTAATAGTTTTTTTATGCTTCTTCTTCTTCTAACGCTCCATAACGACCTCTTGTTCAACCACTTTGTGTGATTTACATGTGATCTGAGCCTAAGAGCGATTGTACGTTGTCCAGTTACCCGTCTACAAGTAGGCCAGCACATAGGATATATGCGACACTTTTTATTTACTAGGGTAGTTTTCCCCTAGGCCATACCTCTATCTTCTCTTACGACATGCTTTGTAGGTCACAGTGTTACTATTCTTTGCTCCCATTGCGTTCCCGGCAACATACGGACAGTTTTATATGCTAACATGCTTTTCAAGTTGAAATACATTTTGTTTATTAAAATTGTGCCTTAAAATATTTGTACAGTTTCCCCAAAATACATCTTTTAATGTTTACATTCTGACTGTCAATGTTATTGTGTGTAGTGTGCTTTGCAGTTAGTTATATAGCTCAGAGTGAGAGACATTTTATTTTCTTCTCTAAAGAAATCCCTTAGCTTTTTCAGAGTTTAGGGTATCAAGTGTCTGTCACTTCACATTTCTATACCTTAGTTGCAGGAGGGAGGCCATTCCTTTTCTCACCATGTGGAACGTCGAGTGTGACATTGAACCTACAACCCTCTTGAGTCCGAATCGATAGACGTACGGACTATGCATTCCGTTATATTTACACTCTGGAAAGTACAGTTAAATCTGGGAGGGGAAGCAGAGAAAAGGGCAGAGGGATCTTCTTCTTCTTCTTTGCGTTCGTTCTTTACGACCAATTTTAATCCTCTTTGTGATATGTTTGATCTTTGCCAAGAACGTGTATACGTTGCACATTGTTTTGGTGGGCCCCTAAACGCATAGACTTCCACACGTTTAGGACATGTGCATCCGATTTCACCCAAACCTCCTCAGTCGCCTCTTACGACATGCGTGGCAGGTAACAATGGTTCTATTCTTTACACCCCATATTTGGGCCCCGGTAACCACTCAGGCGGGGATGGGGATGGGAGTTTATCTTTGTCTTCAAGGAGATACCAGCTGAAAATGTTGAAAACCCACTGATTTCACAGAATTACATCCTGTTTATTATATAGCAACGTTACGGATGTTACTCATTAAAATCTGACACAGATTGTCACCAAGTCGTGTTACGAAAAATGTTTCATATCCTAGAGGAAGTAAACCATATTTGATGTTGAAGATAATGTTTGTGAATAAGAAGATGTTGATGAATGGTGATGGTTTGTACCACCAACAGTAAATCCCAGCGAGCACTACTACTCGACCCCAGATACAATTGTAACAGTTGCCAACAGCAAACGATAGACCGCAGAAATATCAGAGACGATATTAGAAACATCATACGCGAGGCCCCTCGAGGAACTTACCAGAACTATTCGCATACCCTGAAAGGCCAAAGGGGGAAAAAGAGGAATGAAAGAGAAGAATAGTATGATCATATCTACGTCTGGTGAGATACAACATGAACAGACGTTGTTTATTGTATAGTTGGAAGCAGTGGCGGCTCGTCATTAGAGGCCAGTGGGGCCGGCCCCCCAAAAAATAAAGTGTAACGTGTATTTATTATTTTATACATTAAAATATACCCTAACCGAAACCATGTTTTTTCCGAAAAATATATTCTGGCCCCACCAACAAAAATGATCACGAGCCGCCACTGGTTAGAAGTAAGACAAAGCTGTTTATTGTATAGCTGAATAATTAAAATTGAGAATAAACTGTATGTTGTATAGTTTAATGTCAGACGCCGTCTGTCTGTTGTATATAATAAAGCATATTCTGAGACAAAAACAATTATTTAAAGACAAGAAACAACTGTTCGGGGAGCCCGGGAAATTGAAAATTTAAAAAAACACAACATTACTGATACTTGCATTTTTTTTGCAAATTGTAATTATTTTTTGCCGGCTACCACTGCTTTGAAGAACAAATAAAATACATTATTTTTTTGGGACTATGATTGTAAAGTTGCATTTGTTATGATTTTTGTTGTTGGTGGGGTCACTAATGTCTGCTGTGTTGAACTACATATTGTACACTTCATTTTGCCTTTCCATTTTGGTATTTCAAAGTACAGAAATATCTTTTTGGGAATTTATTTTTGAAAGAGCATTTTCTTATCAGCATGTTAATAAAGACTCACAACCTATTATCCCACAAATGCAAGTAGGAGCTACCTCTCTCTTCTCCGCGATCCCTAGTAGGAGCTCCTCTCTCTCTCTCTCATGATCCTAGTAGAACTCCCAAGATGATGCAAAATGGCCGAAGGAAACCAATCTCGCTGCACACTTTCGTCGAATATATGAAGCAGAGCCGTCAGCGTATTTAGGATGAAATGAATGGTTTTCTTCTTCTCTTCCATCATTACTTCTTATAGAAGTGTTGGGAGATGAAATGAATCGTCTTCTTCTCTTCCATCATTTACTTCTTTATAGAAGTGTTGGGAGATGAAATGAATCGTCTTCTTCTCTTCCATCATTTACTTCTTTATAGAAGTGTTGGGAGATGAAATGAATCGTCTTCTTCTCTTCCATCATTTACTTCTTTATAGAAGTGTTGGGAGATGAAATGAGTATGAGCCATTAGTCTTTGATGTGCATACTATCTTCTTCTTCTTCTTCTTTGCGTTCGGTTTCATATGCTTGTCTCGCCCATGTGGTGCCGGAGCCCGCAAGGAAGCAAAGAATAGTACCCTGCAACCCTCAATGCATGTCGTAAGGGCGACTGATGTGGGCCCCTAGGGTGCTACCTATAAATAAATTGCAGCGCAAAAAACGAATGTACTGGCCTACTTGTAGGCGCATAACAGGGACAAGGTACAATCGCTCTTGGCTCAGATCACATACAAATCACACAGAGTGGTTGACAAGTGGTCGATATGGAGCGTTTGAAGAAGAAGAAGAAGTATGCCCGTCTAAACCATGAGATGGGTTGCCTCTATGAAGCTGTATGTCAGTTGGAGTTCTTCACGAGTTTCCCATAGCTTGCTCTGTAAGCTTTGTTCATGAGGCCATGTTTAGTTTCGTTGGTGCATGTGGATGGAGTCGCATAATATAATTCCATCTTGTTCTTAATGCTACTGCCAGTATGTGGATGGAGGCTCGTTCTGCTGCTGTGCAGTAGCTCTATGTGACTCCAGGCTACGGTCGTTTCTGCTGCCTTGCAGAAGCTCTCTGTGACTCTGTTTACTGGAGCCGTTGTTGTTTCTAACTCCCAGTCGATGCTTCAGAAAATCCAGAATGACAGGCTGCGGTATGAGTCAATCATCATCAAATAGCTTGTTCCCGAGCAGAACTTTGCCATCCCAACAGTCCTCCTGAATATATCTCTCTCATAGGCCCGATGTTCTGCCTCTGCAGCCGTCATGTTCAAACCATCGGTTACATCCTGAATCCATCTTCTCCGTGGTCTTCTTCGTCTTCTCTTTGCCGGTATGGCTCCTTCCATTATGGTCTTCTCCAGCCTTTCATGTCTTTTTTATGCGGGATAAGTGGATGCTCGTTTATAGAGGTTTTCAACCTCCAGAGACTCCCCGTGAATCTACTGTCCTGGTCATGCGGGTGTTCGTGGCAATGAGAGAGCAGACAGGCCTGCATCGACCATTGAGGTGTTCAGGATGGATACGTGGAATGTTCTTAGGTCTTTTGGCGACCTGCTGTTGGATGAGGACACTAAAGTAGACGTTCAATCAATGAGCTCTGGGTACTTAAGGAATTTATAATTACACGTTATACAAGTGGAACTGAATGCATAAAGTGTACAGAGAATGATGTGTTTAACCAGCGAGCCACAGGAACCATCAGTAGCCCTGCCCTCCACATCTTTTGGGGGGACTGGGCACATGGTTCTGCCTGCCCGTCTGCCCCGCGTGTTCTGTAGCGCGTTGGACTACGAGTGACAAGCTTCCTGTGAGTGCGGGTTCAATTCCGCGGGCTGGCAGAAAAGCCACAGGTTCACCAGATTCACGGTGTTCGTGGCACCGAACCGAAGGGGTTTCGATGTCCCGGCACCAGCCGGAGTTGAAAGCTCAATTGCTTCTGGTTCGGTAAAAAAAAAAAGGGTTTGCCTGGATTGCTTTGGGATATGTTCAACAACCCGCCCGAGTGGTTATCGGGGCCCACATTTGGGTTGTAAAGTAGAACCACTGTTAACTGCCACACATGTCGTAAGAGGTGACTAAGGAGGTTTGGCTGAAATCGGATGCACATGTCCTAAACATGTAGAAGTTTTTTGTGTTTGGGGCCTACCAAACCAGTTACAACTATCACGTTCTTGGCAAAAATTAAAGATATCACAAGAGTTATTAAAATTGGTCGTAAAGAACGAACGCAAAGAAGAAGAAGTTCAACAACCAATAACCTTAATATTCAGGAAGTCAAGTTTTCAGACCAAGTTTTAAACTGGAATAATTTTGGGCACAAATTAGGACAGTTAATTGACTTGTATGAGTTATTGAGTTAAATGAGTTATTGATCGATTTTTAAAAAACAGAGAGACATAATGGCGTCACCCGAAACTTTTCATGTCAAATCTCCAGATCTGGTACAATTCCAGTCAAACCAGGACATCTGGTTCCTGCTCCCCCTCCTCGTGGTCTGTTGCAAAAACTGGGAAAAGTGAGAATAACAGTATTATTTAATTTTTAACGTCTGTTGTTATATTAAAGTGTTTTCTATCTTTTCCCCCTCTTGTTCTCTCTTTCTTTCTCTTGTTCTCTTTTTTTCTCTCCTTCTTTCTTTTGTTCTCTCCTTCTTTCTCTTGTTCTCTCTTTCTTTCTCTTGTTCTTTCTTCCTTTCTCTTGTTCTCTCTTGTTTTCTCTTTCTTTTGCTTGTTCTCTCTTTCTCTTGTTTTCTCTTTCTTTCTCTTGTTCTCTCTTTCTTTCTCTTGTTCTCTCTTTCTTTCTCTTGTTCTCTCTTTCTTTCTCTTGTTCTCTCTTTCTTTCTCTTGTTCTCTCTTTCTTTCTCTTGTTCTCTCTTTCTTTCTCTTGTTCTCTCTTTCTTTCTCTTGTTCTCTCTTTCTTTCTCTTGTTCTCTCTTTCTTTCTCATGTTCTTTCTTCCTTTCTCTTGTTCTCTCTTGTTCTCTCTTTCTTTCTCTTGTTCTCTTTTTTCTCTTTCTTTCTCTTGTTATCTCTTCCTTTCTCTTGTTCTCTCTTTCTTTCTCATGTTCTTTCTTCCTTTCTCTTGTTCTCTCTTGTTCTCTCTTTCTTTCTCTTGTTCTCTCTTTCTCTTGTTCTCTCTTTCTCTTGTTCTCTCTTGCTCTCTCTCTTTCTTTCTCTCTTGTTCTCTCTTTCTCTTTCTCTCTTTCTCTTGTTCTCTCTTTCTCTTGTTCTCTCTTTCTCTTGTTCTCTCTTTCTCTTGCTCTCTCTTTCTTTCTCTCTTTCTCTCTCTTTCTCTCTCTTTCTCTCACTTTTCTCCGTTTCTCTCTCTCTTTCTCTCTCTTTTTTTCTTTCCTATCTCGTTCGCCCGCTATGAATTAAGGCGGGGTCATGACTTAATATAAATCGCATCACTGATTTTTGCCTGAAGGCTAGCATATATCACCAGTATCCACTCACAGTCATTCAATAGTATTATAATTTCTAAAGTGACCTTGTCAGCCGTTTTTTGTTTTTTAAATTTGTGAAATTCATTGTTTTCATACTATTTTTGTTTTCTGAGTACAACTTGTGAAGCGATGTCACAACATTTCACCACCATCACCAACAACAACAAACTAATTATCAGATGAATGGAGTAACCAGCAACACAGGATGTATGTTTATTATCTTCGTTTGTTTATTTGTTCTGTCTACGCCCAGTGCACAATATTAACCATTGTTTGTAATCTGTGTGTGATTTGCACTGAGATGTACATTTTCTTCTTCTTTTGTATTCTCTTCTTTTGTGGTTCCCGGGCCCAAATTTGGGGTGTAAAGAATAGAACCCTGTTACCTGCCACGCAGGTCAAAGAAGGCGACAAAGGAGATTTGGCCGAATTTGGGTGCACATATCCTAAACGTCCCGAAGTCTATGCGTTTAGGGGCCTCCCAAAACCCAAAGTGCAACGTATACACGTTCTTGCAAAAACCAAACATATCACAGTATACCGATATCACAAAGAGTGATTAAAATTTATCGTAAAGAACGAACGCAAAGAAGACAAATAGCTAAACACGTAAAAACAAAAATACTATAGTTTTCAAAATACAGAAACAGTGACGATAAACAGCAACGTTTCGACCAAAAGGCCTTTATCAAGCAAACAATACAACAAGAATGACGAATTATGAGGAACACTACAAATGGACGATTACATGTAGAAACATAAACCTATCTAATGAAAATCTGGGAATAAAAACGAACAACGAAATGAGTGCAACACAAAACCGGAAGTGGAAAAGAAGAGAAACAATAAACAATATAGTGGATAAATAACACATATATGGAGCAAACACACATATAGATTACAAGGCACGAGATAAGACAGTACTAAGAAGCATAGGAATGTAATGCGTTGAGTTCAAGAGGTCGCAAAGTGCCATAGAATGAAATAAAACGGTTCTCCAGGGCCAATCGACTGCGATCATCGGAGGAACATGATCGGATGGCTGTGACCTGGACATCGTCAGCTCCTGAATGGCCAGTATCATTGAAATGAGTGGCCACAGGAGTCACAGAGCATTGGCGAATATCGCGCAAGTGTTGGGCGAATCGGTCACTGAGCCTCTTACCGGTTTCACCAATATAGGCCTTGTTGCATCGTTTGCAGGTGATGGCATAGATGATATTGCGGGACTCACACGTGAAACTGTCTTGAATTACATACTTAGCTTTTGGAAAAGAGACAGTGCGGGTCTGTATTACATATGCACATGTATTACAGTGCCGACGGCCACACTGGATTGTGTGATAGAAGACAAGAGTGATTAAAATCGGTCGTAAAGAACGAACGCAAAGAAGAAGAAAGAGCATCGCATAAATCGAATAACTGGCACAAGATGCAATAGCTCTTAGGTTCATATCACATACAAATCAGAAAGTGGTTAGCAAGTGATCGATATGGAGCGTTTGAAGAAGATGAAGAAATCACAAACCAATAACAAACAAATCACACACAAAAAGAGTGGTTTAATAAAAGTAGTTATTCTACAGCTAACGCTAACTAATTTTTTCTTCTTCTTTGCGTTCGTTCTTTACGACCAATTTTAATCACTCTTTGTGATATGTTTGATCTTTGCCAAGAACGTGTATACGTTGCACATTGGTTTGGTAGGTCCCTAAACACATAAGACTTCTACACGTTTAGGACACATACATCCAGAGCCGGATTAGCCTAGTAGCAGAAGTAGCAAATGCTACGGGCCTCGCGCTTCTAGGGGGCCCCGCGCCTATGTGACAGATGAAAATGGATAAAATAACCAGATGTTATATCAAAAACACGCAAGCTGTCTGAATTTTTAAATGTCGTGTGTGATGGTGCTGAATCCAACGAAATCGAAGCAGAAAATACAGAAGACGTGTCCTACTGTGTAGTAGATGAAAGCAGTGCTATAGAAGAATCATCATTACCAATATTACCATTAAGATCAGCAACTCTTCAGGATTTAGCCACATTTTTCACAAGACAAACTGAAATCGAATGTACAACAAGTCCTCCCAATTTAGCCATATCATCTTAAAGCCAAAGAGAGCAGAAAGCACAGCACATGCTTCTAATGTAGCAACATCAACTACAAGCCAAAAACACAACGAAAGTAAATGTACTCCAACGATATTGGTGAATGGCCAAACAACTTCAAACAATCCACGATTTTGTCGAAAGTCGTTTTCACATACACACATACACCAACAAACAAAACTCACGTGAAAGATTGGTTGTGTTATACAGAAACTAAAGGACAACTGTTCTGTTTTGTTTGAAAAGTTATTGATTTAGGCTGTACCATAGAGTGACTGGTGTATTTGGAATACTCCGGCAGTTAAAATCTATTACAGAGGAAGAGATCTTGAAAATAACTCCAAATATTGTCAGCTCTTACCAAGAGGATTTGGAAGAAAGCCTAGGCGACGAACTTATGCAGTTCACTGAACTTCTTAAAACTAATGTAGCTGCTGCTATTTGCAACGAAAAGCATGAGGCTCTAGAACTGCAATTTTATAAACTTATAATGGAAAATTTATTAGAGTCGTGTTTCCCAAATGTAGAAATAGTCTTACGAATTTACTAGTTTTTAATGATAACTGCAGCGGAGAACGTTCTTTTTCAACATTAAAGTGTATAAAAAGTGAGCTAAGGAACATGATGGACAAGATCGTCTAAATAACCTCA
>JADZMA010001252.1:0-22909 GCA_020796225.1 Arion vulgaris
TGTTATGTTTGGGTGTAGAACTGTTTTCTATAGTCGGTCTTATACGTCAATCTGGAAGCTTAATGAAATGCTTTGGCATGAGTGATGGCTTTTATATTGGGGTGATGGCTTTTATATATGAGAGTGATGGCTTTTATATGGGAGAATGAATATTAACATGATGAACAGACATACACATATTTAAGCAAACATACATACTGAGAAATATAGACATATAACTAGATGAATAAACATATATTTTTGGATATATGTAGCATAGTAGTGTTGGTAGCATTGTAAGTGTTCGTAGTGTTTTAGTACTTGTGGTGTTAGTAGTGTTGTAGTACTGGTAGTGTTGTAGTACTGGTAGTGTTGTAGTACTTGTAGTGTTGTAGTACTGGTAGTGTTGTAGTGCTGGTAGTGTTGTAGTGCTGGTAGTGTTGTAGTACTGGTAGTGTTGTAGTGCTGTAGTGTTGTATGCTGGTAGTGTTGTAGTGCTTGTAGTGTTGTAGTACTGGTAGTGTTGTAGTACTGGTAGTGTTGTAGTACTTGTAGTGTTGTAGTACTGGTAGTGTTGTAGTACTGGTAGTGTTGTAGTACTGGTAGTGTTGTAGTACTGGTAGTGTTGTAGAACTGGTAGTGTTGTAGTACTGGTAGTGTTGTAGTACTGGTAGTGTTCTAGTGCTGGTATTGTTGCACTGAGGTATTGTTAGTTCTTGTAGTGCTGATAGTTTTAATGTTACTATTAGTGTTTCACTAGCTCTTGATTCCTTCTTACATTCTCTTCCCACAACGCTGCGCCACTACTGCTAGCATATGTTAGTTAAAGTATTGTAGTAATTAGATCACATTTCTTCTGGAAATGATTAGTTTGGAAGCATGGCACTGGAATATATTTAATATTTTTATATCTTGGAGATTTGCTGATTGAGGAAACAACTATGTTCTCTCAGATATTTTAATATAAAATATGTCGAATAATTTTCTTTTTGTTTGTGGATAATAAATGTTGATTGGTTTAGGAACCATATTTATACTTTAGTTTTTTGCAGAGCACATCAAGCATGGGGCGTCATTTCGAAGTGACTCTATCAGGCAAGCAGAACTAAAAGTTATAATCCAATTCTAGAGTTTGTACAAGTTTCGAAAACATAAATAGCTCGAAACATTTCCGTCAAGAAAATAACTTGGCAACTGGACAGGGATATTTTGGACCGGCTCACATTCTAGGTAAGGTAGAATGGGAGTCCTTGAGGAAGAAATTTGCGACCTTATCCTTTGCCACGTAGAATATAAAAACAGATATGAGAACATTTGATGACAATCTATATTGTTGCAATGTGCTGTTGTTATATTAGAATTTGAATGCTTATCGAATAACACTGAACTAGTTACATCAAAAGGTGAAAAAAGGAACATAAATCTACAAATGACCACACACATGTTTTATTGCTCGTTTTTACCTCATTATTCTCAGTATTAAAGCGTACTAAAATACACACCTGGGACATATTATTATAATACAGCGAATGTCTTTCTCATTTCTTAAAAGTTGCACCCGTTTATATTTTATGAGGTTCATACATAAAACGTCTCTATTTACTAGTTTATATCGTAATGAAATTGGAAATAGAACCAGGATTGCATTGTCACCTGTGTACTCAATTAGGTATCGTCTCGATCGTTCATTGTGTACAGTGATAAATTGTAAACGTCTAAACATAGATTATAGATATAAAGAAGGCCTTTGGGAATGCTGATACACCCGTGGGGTACCCGGACCCACCAGAGAAGCAAAGACTAGTACCACTGCGACCTACAAAGCATGTCGTAAGAGGCGACTGATGTAGGACCTAGGGAAGCTACCCAGTAAACAAAATGTATCGCAGAAATCGGATGTCTGGCCTACTTGTAGGCGCATAACGGGCACTACGTACAATCACTCTTGACAAATCACTCACAGTGGTTAATAAGCTATCGATATGGAGTGTTCAAAGAAGAAGAAGAAGAAGAAGGTATGATGATACGGTTATTTTCTTCCGCACCAGATCTGATGGTTCACTCTTCAAACTGATTCGTTTAAAAGTCAAGACAAAAACGACAGAAATTCTTCTCAATGAACCCCTTTTAATGACCTTGGTTCTTCCTGTTGGTTCTTAGATCTATGTTTTTACCTGTCTCTATTGTTATAGTCATAGAAAGAAGATTGGTTGCATTTGGAAGTAGATGTCTGTATAAATAAGAAACATAAGTGCATTGAATTCAGGACAAGTGATTAAACCAGTGAAATGTCTGGTCAATCACTGGTAACACCTGTTTCAAGAAAGGAAAGATGAGGATATGTTGAACATACTCTGAGAAGCAATGATCAAAGAATGACATAGTGGTAGTGAGTTCAAGAAAGAAAGACGTACTAGGCAAACTTAACTGAGAGAGGATAGAAATATCGGACTAAATTCCATGTAGGAGTTTGAACGAGTTGCCAGGATAGAGTTGTATGGATAAATCGTTTTCATGCGGTATGTAACGTCCAACCGTACTAGAGAAATACTTCAGTAAAATAAATAATTGTTATAGTCAGCGTCAAAACCCCATGATTTGTGTCAATAATCTTGAGATGTAGCTGTTTATTTTGTGGTTTAATAAATACTTGACTAATGAAATCAATCAAGTGGGAGTTAGATTATAAGTAACAAACATCAACAAAGCATAATACTAACATGCAAGAACACCTAGTATCTCTCTAGCCGGTGATACCTCTGGTGCTTAGGGCTGCAACAAATGCAGATTATTTCCTCTATTCTTGGCCGTTCTCTATATTTGGTCGTTACAGCTGTGATTGATCTAATTAAGTTTGTGTTCTACTGTTCTCCTCCAGGTCGTTTTTGGGTCTTCCTTGTTTTCGTGTACCCTATGATGTCTATCTCAGTGCAGTTTTCGTGACAGTTCTAGTCTCAATGCGTATCACATGTCCGATCTATCTCCAGCGTCTCTTTTGGATGATGATGCTCATCTTTTCTTCTTGACAGTAATATATTGCCAGAACAAGCGTACGATCTTTCCCAGACAAGACCTGTGATTCTCCCTCATTCTGATCATATAGTAAACTTTATAGCACACAGCTACGATATCTGTTAATCTTGGTTCTGATGCTGTATTTGGCTTATTTCCAGACCATCTGAAGGCTCGTGAATTCATTTCGTGCCTTACCCAGCATGCGTTTAATGTCAAATTTAGCTCCTCCTACGTGGCTCTAATGCTTCCTATCTATCATAAAAACGTTATCAACAAAATATATCAGAACGTTTCACTATAACCGCCTTCACAATTTGCTTTTTTAGATCTATGTTTTTGCCCTGAATGCAATCATTCTAGTGATGCTAACTAATAAATTGAACTAATTCGCATAGTGCATAGACGTTTGCCTGTCGACTCGGGCACAAGAGAGTTGTGGGTTAAATCCTACACTCAATGTTCTACACGTGAGGAAAGGGATTTTCCTTCCTACCTCCAGCACACTAGGATCTATATATTTTAAGTGAGCTCATACCTTATGGTCTGAAAAGGCTACGGAAAATTATATTTATTTATATCCAATAAGGAGCGTGTTATTAAATGTGGTTAAAAAAATACTATTTAACGAGAACAGTGATGGGTTAATGGTTGCAATCAGTAATGTTCTAAATTTCAACAAACCGTGCTGATGTTTCTGCTATACGAACTCACGCTGCCATTAAGTACCCCACTGAATGCTCAATCTGTGCTCTAGCATGCACGCCAGACTAGTCTGCTCACATCACACGCGCTAGACAAAAGTGTGGAGTAGAAGTCGCAAAGTTTGTGTGTGGTGTACAGACGTGTGTGTATATATGTGAGACAGAAGGGAAGGAAGTGGAAACGAGTGAGATGGTTAGTGACACCGTAAACACAGAGAAATGTCAATATTTATTGTGTTGGTTCGTCTCTTTTAAAAGCTTAACAACATACAAACTAAAACTCACTTAAGCTAATCATTTCACTTAAATGGCAGGACAAAAATCGGCGAGGTCACTATTAACTAAATTCTCTGGCGAGTATTTCAGAATTTCCAATCTATGACAATTTTTGTAAAATTATAAAACAATATCTCACTAAACATATTCTTTAATTTAGTAAAGAATTAATTTGAACTTAATAATGCTTTCTTATAAGAATAATATGACTAAATAGTCTGGGATTTCTTTTAGGAAAAGGGATAAGGATACAAACTTTTATATTCTAATGGCAAGTCAATATTGGTGAGTATAAATTTACTAATATTTTGAAACTGTATATTTCAGAACATTTATTAATTTGTATCAAGTTTTGTTTGTTAATTTGAAAAGTTATTGTTTTTGTTTGTAATGGAATAAATAATGTGATGTTTTTGTGATGTCATGATTATAATACGCGATGATTGTAGTAATTCATTATTTTGATTTTTGATAATGTTGATTATGACGAGTATACAAGAAGAGAGAGATAGGTGTTGATATTTGTACAGCACCAAAAGAACGGCCTAATAAATATGCAAAAATATTGATTAATGTTGGGCCGCTGGACGCAAAGTTGGGCTGCTGAATTATTTGAGGCGAAGATCGGAACATCATCTTCTTCCTCTGCGTTCTCACTAAATTGGGATTTCGGATTCTCTAATAAAGGCAGCCGTTTGCATCAGATTATCAGCCACGCCATACCGTTTGTCTTGGACGCTGGTGAAAGTGGGCCACCTATTTCTTCTCAATTCTGCATACTGGCGGAAGTTCTGCAGGATATAATTCCTATGATTTCTGCTTCCCGTTTGTGCCGACCTCTTCCCACAGAAATTGTTGGCCACTCTCGTGATGGTAGGTCTGACATTCTTACTGCGTGGCTAAATCTCCGAGGCAGATTGGCGATCGTAGAATCCGATATCCCATTCCTCATTGTGAGGGTCGTTGCACCATGTTATGCACCTTACGGCCTGGTGCATCCGTTTTCTGCAAGCATTTGTTTCAGGTTAGCATTCCCTAGCGGACACATGCATCCGATTTCAGTCAAACTTCCTAAGTAGCCTCTTGCGGCCCAGTAACTTTGGGCCCCGGTAACCACTCGGGCGAGATCGGAGCATCTAAGGACATACCCGGAGTGCTATGACGATAGTCCTCAGATAACTGATTGTCATGACAAAATGACAGTGTTATAATAATTTTATTTTTGAAACCTGTTAAGTAATTTCGATTTACAAAGTACAATAGCAGCATACATCGACATTTCGACCAAAAGACCGTTATCAAGCAAAGATTGCAAAATTAGAGAAGAAATTCAAGTTTCCTATTCGCCAATATATACAGTGAGACAATAACGAATCTTCGCTTCTTTTGTATTTTTATATACTTTGCTTGATAAAGACCTTTTGGTCGAAATGTCGTTGTATATTGTTTTTGTACTTTGTAAAACTATACTTTGTTTCTACGTGTTTGGCCTTTGCTGCATAGTTTTACTGCAGACTTTCCTTATATTATTTATAAGCCAATGCTTCTCGATGTTAAATTCTTGTAGAATGCCTATATTTTTGAAATTCTATATGACACACATGCTATATGGAGATCATTAAAACTGGTAGATCTGATATATTAACTACTGTGGCAGTTTGCATATATAAGAGTTTGTAGGAGAACGGTTCTTTAAGGAAAGTTTCGTAAGGGGCACGATGTTAATGAATGATTAATACGCCCGCCTGCCCAGCGTGTTGGACGACTGGTGACAAGCCCCCTGTGAGTGCGGCTCAATTCCGTGGCTGGACGAAAAGCCACAGGTTATCCAGATTTACGGTGTTCGGGGCAACAAACCGAAGGGTTGCGATGTCGATGGCACCGAGCCAAAGAGCTGAAAGCTCCAGTGCTTCTGGATCGGAAAAAAGAATGATTTACATATTAACATTAACACATGAATTAACAGCAACATATGAATTAACAATAACATATGAATTGACAATAACATATGAATTGACAATAACATATGAATTGACAATAACATATTAATTAACAATAACATGACTTTGTAAGCAATGTTTCAAATTATATTTAAATAATTTCTCTGTACTTTATATTACTAGTATGTCACATGTTGTGCCCTTTCTGTAATGTTTCTTTGCATGCTTAATATATAAAAACTGGATGCTATGGCAAATCATATGAGGAAATAGAATTTATTCTTCAGCTATAATTGCCACTTGTAGCTCATCATAAATGCCCCTTAAATGTCACCCCGTTTGGATAGCATCAGTCAGCTTTAAGAACTCCTTGTGACCAATAAGATATAACTTCAGATGTGGTACTTTGTAGTGGGGGTTTTCTGTTTGCAAAAATCTTACAATTACCCATCTGTACAAATATGTGTCCTAGAGAATAAAGTGCATGCACTTTAGCCGAAATTCGGAAGTGCTTGTGGTACATTCCGTAAAGTGATGGGAGGAGGAGGAGGGGGCGAATCGTACTTTTGTTTTGACGCACACCATACAGATCACAAAGTGGGGTTGGTAAACTTGGTTTATACAAACTAACGCAAACAAATAAACAAACAACTCGGTTTGCATTAGTTCAGTCGAGTTTCTAAATATAGACGCATTCAGTGTAAAAGAACTTTATCGCTTGCACGTAATACTTCTTGCACTTTACGTAAATACCACGGAACTGTTGTATGAAAATATAATATTAGCTTTTCGGCTCTGTGCCATGGACATCGCAACCCTTCGGTTCGGTGCCACGAACACCGTAAATCTGGAGAATTCTGGCTTTTCTGTCAGCCCGCGGAATTGAACCGCACTAACAGGGGGTTTGTCACCCGTCGTCCAGCACGCTACAAACACGCTGGGCAGGCGGGCACCAACTTTGGAATAAGCCACGTAAAGCTGACTATGGGAAAAGCAGGAATCCTGCAAATAAATTCTAGCTGCTTTGAAGGATTGTCTCTGTTCGTTGTTAATAGTCTATGCCAGACATGGTTTAACTGGGAACTGCAGACTCATTAACTCAAAAAGGTAGCCATTTGAAATAAATGGTATGCGAGGTATGAATACATAGTGTTTTGGAACACAGTCAGTTAATATTATCGCCTCTGCTATATTAGGTTTTAAGCTACACACTCGCAACTTGGTTCCATTACAAAGAGATGATGCCTTTAGATATCTCAGCAACATAATTGGGGTCCAGACCTTGGTGTTGTATCTGGGGGGTGGGTGCACAGACCTGGTAGGGTCAAGAAGTTCATTAACTCTACAGTGCAGTTAACAGCATCGTCTTCTTTCAATACATTGTCTATTAACTCGTAGATCTTATCCTCTCCTGGAATCTTACCTAACAGGTAATCATTTATTTCAGATGCTGTTTTATTCTTAGGTGTCAGGATAGCTCGTTCACAAAGCCATATTTGAGATATTTATTTAATATGAGAGCTTACCATTAGGGCCGTATGTGTACGGCTGAAGCATGTAAGCTTCATAGTGTTGAGAAGACATACAGTCATCAGTACTATTGTTACAAACGAAGTTTCTGTATTTATAATCATTTGTCACGACTTCATTGCGGATAGAAATAGAAAATCTTTCAGTCCCAAACAGTACTTTACTTAGCATATTAAAAGAGACATGACCCTCGTCGCTGTCATCCCATAGCTTTCAACTCTGCTGCTTTCTCTCTTCTTGTTCTTTGCGTTCGTTCTTTACGACCAATTTTAATCACTCTTTGTGATATGTTTGATCTTTGCCAATAACGTGTATACGTTGCACATTAGTTTGGTAGGCCCCTAAACCATAGACTTCTAGACGTTTAGGACACGTGCATCCGATTTCAACCAAACGTCCTTAGTCGTCTCTTACGACACGCGGGGCAGGTAACAGTGGTTCTATTCTTCACACCCCAAATTTGGGCACCGGTAACCACTCGGACGGTTGTTTTTCCATTAATAACAATATGTTTTCTCTCTATGCCACGTTGATTAAACAAAATAAAATTTTGATAAATGCGAGTGTATTGAATGTTTTCTCTCTATGCCACGTTGATTAAACAAAATAAAACTTGGATAAATGCGAGTGTATTGAGTTATGTTATTGCCGTCAAACTAAGAAAAATTGTCACCTGGGAATGTGTCTACACCAACAATTGTCATATTCTAGAATTGGAATGATATATAACATTTTTGAATAGTGACCAGAGGACCAGTTGTGTCATAAGTATGCGATATGACTCCAAGTATACATGTCTGAAAATATTGTTATAATAGTAACTACAGTATTAGAATTTAAAAAATATTTTAAAGGCAGATATGATCGACGTTATTGCAACGGGTTTGCCTTTATGACTTGATCCCTTCTAGCAGACAGGACACTTGACCTATGGAGAATATTGCACAAATAAATTATCTCCGTAACTACTTAAGCATTCTAGTGATCTCCCCCCTTCCACCCCACCACCCTCTCCCTAAACGCACCCATGAATTAAACGTTGCGGTCCGGATTCGAACTATCTAACTTTAGAATGTAAGGCAAAGAACTTGACCAATCTGTCACAGAATAGAATATAGCTTTCTAACACCAATCTCGTATTATGCAACAATGTTCCAGACAAGAGCAACCGCTATCTGTGTGCGTCAGTAGGAAATAATACATGAACATCTGTCTATAGAAAATGGCAAAGTTAACATGTACCAACACTGTACAAATGACAATGAGATAAGACGGTGAGCGTGTTCGTTCATTACTTGTTTACAGTTCCATTTTTTTTTCTTCTTCATGAAAAAAAAGGCTTTGTTATTTTGTATCCCAGTTTATAACGAGATTGCAATATGTTTGCTTTTGGGCCTAACGCAAGATTGCAATATGTTTGTTTTTGGGCCTAACACAAGATTGTAATATGTTTGCTTTTGGCCTAACACAATTGCAATATGTTTGCTTTTGGGCCTAACACAAGATTGCAATATGTTTGCTTTTGGGCCTAACACAAGATTGCAATATGTTTGCTTTTGGGCCTAACACAAGATTGGAATATGCTTGCTTTTGGGCCTAACACAAGATTGCGATATGCTTGCTTTTGGACCTAACACAAGATTGCGATATGCTTGCTTTTGGGCCTAACACAAGATATCAGTGAGAGCGTGTGACCGAATGGTTAAACGCAGGGGGATGGGTTGGAGGGGGGGGGTTGGTTTGGGGTTACTAAGGGAAACAGCCGTGTATAACCTCTCAATAAGGTAGAACGGTTTTGTTTTTCTATTGTGGAGAAATAAAATCGATGTCCTGCACACGCGTGACGACAGCTTCGGGCAAGTGATCTTAATTCATCTGCTCAATAGAGCCCCCAAGGTTGCTTTCAGAAATGAGAGGAGAAAGCTGTAGTAATTTTTGTTTTCCAACATGATAACAGCAGACTAAAGAGGTCTCTCCCTTTTGTTCTTTTTCCTTACTCACTTAGCAGGACTGCAGCTCTGCATCTTGTTACAAACACTATCTAATAGATGCCAAGTTGGGTCTTGGTCAGGTTTGCTTTGCCAACCCTGATTATCTTATTCACCTAATCTTTAGTTTCATTTGTTTGGGTGGATAAGAATTTATTTGTTATTAAATAATTTATTCATTATTATATACATTTAATACGCGAAGTAACAACTTTGTTAGATGAACATTGTCTTACTTCTTAACAGTGGCGGCTGGTGATCATTTGTGTTGGTGGGGCTAGGCATTTTTTTTCGGATAAATCGTGGTTTTTGGTTGCTATATTTTAATTTATAAAATAATAAATACACGTTATACATTATTTTTGTGTGGCCCGGCCCCACTGGCCCTTAATGACGAGCCGCCACTGCTTGCTAACTATAGTTATTGAATCTTTCTGATTATCTTGAATATGTTGATGTGAGAATAAAATCAATACAATGTCGTCTATGACATCTAAATATTTCAGCGCTATAAAACACTATCCCAAAACATTCCTATGGGAGTGACCATCTGTTTAGTACATTATCTAGTCTATGATAATCTGTTAGAGATTGATTGATAATGGGAATCCCTGATGCGTTTCTGTTTATTCCTTGAAAGATTGGTTACTATGCCAAATGATGAATTTAAGATTACCGTCCAAAAGGGTCCAAAGCCGAAGAACTGACTTCATTTCATCGCGTTTCACCATATACCTCCGTCCCAGTCGGCCAAGGTGGCATGTCATCTGCCGAGAGCATTCCACAAAGTACAAACTCCGTAGCTCCGGAAATAATCCTAGGGATCCCATGAAAAATTTGCACGTGTCTCGGTTCGTATTCGAACTCACAACTTTCAGTACGACAGGCAAAGGACTTAACCACTTCGGCTTTGTTACCGTCAAAGTTTGTCATGAATAGAAGAAAACTGTTTAGAGTATTGTATATCAACCTTCAGTACGACAGACAAAGGACTTAACCACTTCGGCTTTGTTACCGTCAAAGTTTGTCATGAATAGAAGAAAACTGTTTAGAGTATTGTATATCAACCTTCAGTACGACAGACAAAGGACTTAACCACTTCGGCTTTGTTACCGTCAAAGTTTGTCATGAATAGAAGAAAACTGTTTAGAGTATTGTATATCAACCTTCAGTACGACAGACAAAGGACTTAACCACTTCGGCTTTGTTACCGTCAAAGTTTGTCATGAATAGAAGAAAACTGTTTAGAGTATTGTATATATCATCAATAATTTCCACAAGTACTATCTATTTATGCTATTAAAACCTTATGAAAATAAACACAGTTTGCATATAATTATTTCCTACCATTCAGAGCATTGTTTCATTACAGTTTCTGAGAGAAAAGCTTTGATATAATAGTTCAACGACTATTTCTTCTTAATTTTGTTTGTTCATTTCTCGGTTTTGAATTTACTACTTTGAAAATTCGCTTCAATGTTATTTTGCATAATATTCTTCTGTGAATTGATAGATGGGTAATTCCTCTCCAATTGTTGCAAACTGCGATATCTTCTCTTCTCTGTATTATTTTAAAGAATTGAAAGAAAACATGAAGTCCTCTAAATATTATGGCAGAAAACATGAGTGTTTTTGAGCTTTTCACAAAATAAAATGCGTAATATCATATAAATTGAACACACAAAGAGAAATAATACACTAATACCGCAGTGGTAGAAAAAGTGAAGGAGAGAGAGAGAAGAGAGAGAGAGAGAGTAGCAAGAGTAGAGATTTCTAAAGATGGGAAGACCACCACAAAACGTGAACATATGACCACGTAGTAGAATGTACCAATATAACATTACATTAATCATGTTTGAGATCTATTACGATTAACTGTTGCTGTGGAGATGTATCTATCGTGAACCTGAAAATTCTCTTTCTATTGTCTTTCTCATGGTGGAAGATGAAATTGGTTGTTCATCTTGCCGTTAAGCGTAGGGGTGGGAGCTTTAATTTGCGTTCTCAGACCAGATGAGTCGCCCTTGTTGTGTTATATCGGTGTTTGTGTAGTGTGGTCTTGATTTTGTCTATCCATCTTTTCTTTGTCTTCCTTGGCTCAAGTACTGATCTCTTTATTGTATGCTGTTAGTGGTGGTTGGTTGTATTAAATAATAATTAAATGTCCAAACCACTGCAATTGTTGTCTTTCGATGTATTCGGTGAATGAAGTTATGCCCACTCTGCTTCTGATGTCCTCGTTTCGTAGTCTGTCTTTCCTCAAACATTTCATTTCACACATGGTGAGCTTTCTGTGGTGTGTTGCTGTCAGAGACCAAGTTTGACACTGGTAACAAAGTGTTGGTATACTGCACCTTTTTTAATGTGATTTTCCACATAGTTTGGTCATCATCTAGGTGTTTTTCTATGTGTTGGGACTGATAGAAAAATCCTAAATTTCCGACTTGCATATATATTTCCTACCTAGCCTGAGCAGCACTTATCTGTTTAATATATACATCGAAAAAATAGTTACGATGTAAGAGAAGTCGGTGAAAAGCAATAATTTGAATGTTTTATTATCGGAGTAAAATACATCTGCACTTTAGGTGTGCTGACGACACAGTTCTATTGTCAACATCACAAGAAGAAATTGAGAAATGATTCAATATCTCAGGAGAAAAATGATAAAAATATCAACATATATATTTATCAATGGAGATAAATTGGAGAGGAATCAGTTTTGAATATCCTGGTTTATTGATAACAAGCAATGAATAAATGCCGAAAGAAAATCAAAGAAGATCAAACACTAATCTAAAAAAAACTTGAGAAATCTCAACCTTTATGGACTGAAACAGATATGATAACAACACTCAACAAATGAATAGCCTATATATTTCTAGTGGTAACATATGCTTGTGACACTTTGATATTAGATAAATCATCTGTAGAACGCATATGTACATGTGGTGTACTAATTTGTTTTAGTTTGTTCTAATGCAAAATACAATAACATGGTCTCTTCTAGACAGTTAGTAATTTTCCAGAGACCTGTAGGATTGTTGCCAGAGCTACGGAGTCGGGTTTTGTGCAATATTCTCGGCAGGTGGCGTGCCATTTCTGCTGAGAGGAACCAAGCAATATGGGGTAAAACCTGGGGCAATGAAGTTAATCCTTCGGCTTTTTTTTCCGATCCAGAAGCACTTGAGCTTTTCAGCTCTTCAGCTCAGTGCCATGGACATCGTAACCCTTCGGTTCAGTGCCCCGAACACCGTAACTTTGGAGAACCTGTGGCTTTCTGCCAGCCCACGGAATTGAACCGCACTCACAGGGGCTTGCACCCGTCGTCCAACGCGCTACGAACAAGCTGGGCAGGCGGGCGATCCTTCGGCTTTAAAACCATTAAAAACCATTTACGAGTGTTCTTATGCGAAATATGAGAACACCGTCTCTTCTAGGCAGATAGCAAGCAATATTCATTCTCTGCCTTGTGTTTTGGTTGAGTTTATATTTCAATTGGCAATGTTTTGTATATATTAGGCACTGTTTGACGTTCTAAAGCAAATCTACGTCCTATCTCGACTCAACACAACTCATAACAAATGATATACAGGGTGTTCAATATAAAAGTTGCCCGATTGAAAATCAAAAGTTGTCAGTTACGCATTGCGGTTTGTCTATTTACTATTTAAACCAGTTCTGACTAGCTCTTCCTACGTCATATTGGTTATCGCCCCTTCCCGCATTATAATTACAGACCATCATAAAAAGACTCGCGTATTTGACCTATATTACGTCATAATTGAACATCCTCATTGTTATAACTATATGCAAGATTGGTTCTCTTGACAGGTTACTTTTATCTTGAACACCCTGTACATATATTTATTTATAATTTTTTAAAATATTTGTCTCATACTGTTATACGTTACTTAGGTCCTGAAAGCGATTTCTCCATACCTCTCTATCATGTGAAACTCGTTCACTCTCTTCTATGGAACCGAATCCGTTATTTCTTGCCTTTCTCAGTAAAGTTCAGTATTTCCCTAGTTTGTCCTTTCTTACCTAAGCCCTTTGCCTCACACTTCAATGCCTGCTTTGGGCTTTTGATTATATATATATATATATATATATATATATATATATATATATATATATATATATATATGTATATAGTATAGAAAATGTCCTTTCTAATATTTCATGGACATAGAGACCCAAAAACCGGATTTACAACAACAACAAAAAGACATTAAATTAAAGAAAATAGGTTGATGGTAACAATAAATGGCCTCCCCATGAGGCCATTACCTTGTAGTGGTGGGGAGGCTTGCGTGCTCCAATGATACAGTGAGCTATGACGGCGGGAACTTATGTTCCCGGAAGGTTACCTGCCGGAAAGGTCACTGAGGAGGGACAGACGAAGCATGGTCTCCTGGTCCTCCAGGTTGGGGGTTGGGCTTGGGACTAACGATCCCATCCTTTAAAAAAATTAAAGTTACGGAAACAACAACAAACATACAACCTATCTACGGGCATGAAGGGCTACAAGAGTCATTGACTCACATGACTGGAAGTGGTGAAAGCCGAAAGGAAGCTACTTTCATGAGGACGGAAGTCCTGAATGCCAAAACCAAGACCAGAATTGGATGCTGGAATGTAAGAACAATGTACGAAACCGGAAAACTATCACAAATAACAGCAGAAATGAGAAGATATAATTTTACATATCCTGGGGGTTAGCAGAGCAGATGGACAGGAAATGGAAGAAGTACCACTGCAACAGGTGAAACAGTCCTTTTTCTGGACGAGACGATGACCTACACCATGAAGGAGTAGCAGTAATCCTAAGAAAGGGCGTGGAAAAGTGTCTGTTAGAATGGAAACCTATCAGCAGCCGCTTGATTAAGATCAGACAAAAGGGGAAGCATACAAACATCACAATCCTACAATGCTATGCGCCAACTAATGATAGCGAAGATACAAAGAAAGACTCGTACTACGAAAACCTACAAGCAGAATTAGACAAGTCACCATCCCATGATGTTATCATTGTTATGGGAGATCTAAATGCGAAGGTCGGACAAGACAAACGCATAGTTATAGAACTATGGGAAAATATGGATGTGGTATGATGAACGAAAATGGGGAACGTTTAGTAAACTTCTGCAGCATGAACAATCTCGTTATAGGAGGAACCCTATTTCAACATTTAGATATCCACAAATTAACATGGTATTCCCTAATGGCAGAGATAAAACCAAATAGACCATATAATGATCAATGGACCCTGGAGACGCTCGCTGCTAGATGTTGTAGTCAAGAGAGGTGCAGATGTTGGTAGTGACCACCACCTAGTCACAGCTTATGTCAAACTTAAACTAAGAAAAACAGGACAACAAAAAAACTTCCAAAAGAGGTTCGATGTGGATAGACTAAAAGACACGGAAGTAAGGGATAAGTTTATAATGCAGATAAAGAACAGATTCCAAGCCCTAGAAAGTAATGAAACTACGGATGAAACTGACAACATAGATAGAACATGGGACAACATAGCATCTATATATAGCAAGAGCAGTGAAACATGTCTAGGGTACCGCACAAAGAAAAGAAAAGAATGGATAACACCAACAACATGGAAAATAATAGACAGCCGAAGAATATTAAAAAAGAAATTGTTAGAAGCAAAGTCCGAAAGACTGAAAGCAAGATACAAGAACAGTACAAAAGCGCAAGTAAAGAAATCAAACGGGCTGTGAGAGCCGACAAAAGAATGTATGTTGAAGACCTGGCAGTACAGGCAGAAGAAGCAGCAAAAAGTGTGATCAGGGAACAGTGTACAAAATTACAAAGCTAATAAGCGGGAAACATTACAGAAGATCAAATACTCTCATAAAGGATAAGAATGGAATACTATTGACAACGGAAAAGGAACAAGAAATACGATGGACAGAGCATTTTAAAAATTGCTAAACAGACCACCTCCAACGGTAGAAAGCAGACATACCAGAACCAACAGAGGAGTTAGAAATTGGCATTGAAACACCCAGCCAGGATGAGATCATTACAGCAATTAAATCTCTTAAGAATAACAAGGCACCAGGGAATGATAACTTAAACGCAGAACTATTCAAAATAGACCCAGAACTTGCAGCTAATATATTGCAACCCTTGTTTACTACTATATGGAATGCCCAAATAATACCTGATGCATGGAATAGAGGAGTCATCATCAAGATACCCAAAAAGGGCTCCCTTGCCGATTGTAATAATTGGCGTGGAATAACACTGCTTTCTGTCCCAAGTAAAATCTTAAGCAAAATCATCGTACAACGTATTACTGACTCTGTGGATAAGAAACTGAGAAAGGAACAAGCAGGATTTCGCAGAGGACGGAGCTGTATAGGCCAAATATTTGCTCTTAGAAATATCATAGAACAATGCACAGAATGGCAAAGCAAACTCTATATCAACTTTGTAGATTTTGAAAAGGCTTTTGATAGCATACACCGCGAAAGTCTATGGCGTATCTTAAGATGGTATGGAATCCCACTGTGTTTTATAAATATTATAAAAAGCTGCTACAGCAAGTTTGCATGCAGTGTTGAAACTTCAGAACTAAAGTTTGAAGTAAAAACAGGCGTGCGACAAGGATGTGTTATGTCAGCCCTATTATTCAACACTGTCATAGATTGGGTGATGCGTAAAACAACGGAAGATAAGGCAAGAGGTATTAGATGGACGCTCACAACCACTCTGGAAGACCTAGATTTTGCAGATGACATCGCACTCCTATCTCATACACATAGAGATATCCAGGAAAAGACCTGCCGCCTTAACCAATATAGTGAGATGGTTGGGCTGAAAATAAATCAGAAGAAAACTGAAGTAATGACTCTGAACATAGCAACCCCAGCACCAGTCAAACTAGAAGGTAAAACCCTCCGAGATACAACCGCTTTCACATACCTTGGAAGTGTTATTAGCAATGAAGGAGGCGCTGGATCTGACATTAAAAACAGACTGAGTAAAGCACGCAGTGCATTCATGACCCTTCAGACCGCCTGAAAATCTGCCCAATACAGCATCAGAACCAAGACTAGTATCTATAACAGCTGTGTGCTGTCAACTTTGCTGTACGGATCGGAATGCTGGAGAATGACAGAACAGGATATGTCCAGACTCTCCGCCTTTCATACAACTTGTCTGCGAAAAATCTTACGCGTGTACTGGCCGACTACTATCTCGAATCAAGAATTGCTTGCACGATGCCAACAAGAGAATATGGGCACTATCATCCGAAGACGACGCTGGAGATGGATTGGACATGTGATGCGCATGGAGACTGGCTCCGACACGAAAACTGCACTGAGATGGACTCAGAGGGTAGGCGAAAGCGTGGAAGACCCAAGACAACCTGGAGGAGAACGATAGAGCAAGAGCTGAAGGAAATGAATCATAGCTGGAACACAATACAGAGGAAGGCCATGAACAGGAAGAATGGTGTACGTTTGTTGCTGCCCTAACGCCAGGGGCGTAACAGGCTAAAGAGAGGAGTAACAATAAAATATTGGATATCGACTGACTTTGTGTAGTGATCCAGACATTAAGGTTTTGAAAAAAGACAATTATGGAACGCTGCATTTCTATGAACTAGATAAATAAGAGAAAGAAAATGATAAATAAGAATATGCGACGAGATAAATGACTTGAACATAATAACAACACCAGCAGTACATCTGGTCAAAGAGAGAGAGAAGAACTTTAAAGAATTGTCCCGAGAACGGAAGAACTCATATCTTAACAAGTTCCATTTGTTGGTCCATTTGTGTTTCATTTTAATTTTCCATTCCTGTTTGTTCGTTTGCTTGATAAAGGCCTTGTTGGTCGAAACGTTGCTGTTTATTGTCACTGTTTCTGTATTTTGTAAAACTATAGTACTTTGTTTGTACATGTTTCACTATTTTAACAAGAAAACTTCACATCATCAAGTCTAATTTCTCTTGCTGCATATCTATCTGCATGGTTAGAATCAGTTCATTTAATCTAAATTCTAATAGAAAATCTCTTCTTGAAGCATAGATTCAACCAATTTGTATGACTTTCAATTTAGAAGAAAAAAAAATATGGATTAGTTGAATTTAAAAAGTGTGATCAAAAGGTTGCGGCTTGCCCGCGTGCCCAGCGTGTTCGTAGCGCGTTGGACTACGGGTGACAAGTCCTCTGTATGTCCGGTTCAACTCCGCGGACTGGCAGAAAAGCTACAGGTTCCCCAGATTTACGGTGTTCGTGGCACCAAACCGAAGGGTTACGATGTTCATGACACCGAGCGGAAGAGCTTTCAGCTCAAGTGCTTCTGGATCGAAAAAAGGTTGTGGGGTGGGGGGGTGGGAATCATATTTACATTTGTAAGCATTCTTCTTCTTCTTCATCTTCGAAGGCTACATATCAACCACTCGTTAACCACTCTTTGTGATTTGTATATGATCAGAGTCTAAGAGCGATTGTACGTTGTGCCAGTTATGCGACTGCAAGTAGACCAGCACATCAGATTTCTGCGATGCTTTTTATTTACTAGGTAGCTTCCGAGGCCCCCACATCAGTCACCTATTACGACATGTCTTGTATGTCGCAGTGTTACCATTCTTTGCTTCCTGGCAGCCCCAGAAACCCACAGGCAAAAGCATTAAAACTCGTTGAGTTCAAATTTGTTTAGTAACTTCAGCAAACTTGTGTTCAACACATACACATTTCTCTGTTTCTGATTTATATTCGTTCATTTAATAGAAATCTTGAGTTCAGTACACACACATTTCTCTGTTTCTGATGTATATTTGTTCATTTAATAGAAATCTTGAGTTCAGTACACACACATTTCTCTGTTTCTGATGTATATTTGTTCATTTAATAGAAATCTTCGCCCGAGTGGTTACCGGGCCCAAATTTGGGGTGTAAAGAATAGAACCACTGTTACCTGCCACGCGTGTCGTAGAGACGACTAAGGAGGTTTGGTTGAAATCGGATGCACGTGTCCTAAACGTGTAGAAGTCTATGCGTTTAGGGGCCTACCAAACCAATGTGCAACGTATACACGTTCTTGACAATGATCAAACATATAACAAAGAGTGATTAAAATTGGTCGTAAAGAATGAGCGCCAAGAAGAAGATAGAAATCTGAGTTCAGCACATATCAGTTTTCTGTCTCTGATTTATATTCGTTAATTTTCCTGTAATATCGTATTGAGCACTTTTTCTTTGATGCAATCGTAGATATTGCAGAATAAGTGACCTCAAAAATGAGATCGTCTTGTATTTATTACAAGTGCATCGTTATAAGAAGTTATTGAGATTATTTGGTTTCATTTCATTTGCCATCGTTCTTATGATTCATTGTTTGTTTGCTTATCCCCTCCCCCTCAACACCACCCCTCCCCGCCCTTTCCCCCAACCTTCCCCATACAAACACACTGGATAATGAACTTAAATTACACTGCTCAAGTTAAGAAAGTTAGTCCACCTTAAATAGTAAAAGACGTAATAACAAAATACTGTAGTTTTACAAATTACAAAAACAATAAAATTACAATATACAGCAACGTTTCGACCAAAAGGCCTCTATCAAGCAAACGAACAACAGGAATGACGAATTAAAAAAAAAAACACTCCATATGGACGACTACATACGGAGACATTCAAACGTTCCTAATGAAAATCTGGGAATAAAAACGAATAGTACACACAATTACTGGCAAAGGAGACGAAAGATCGATCTACATTCTACCTACAATAATTTGGAGCTCAGATGCTAGTTATGTCTGATATCAGACTGAAGGACCCACCTGGGACTATAGTTGGCAAGTGGCCAGAACCGTTTCAGAAAGCAATGGCAAACTATTGAACATATACTGCTACGAAGTCATGACAATAACAAAGAAACTCAAATTGTGAGACACCAAGGTCAGACAAATCAACAACAGAAACTGGGGAAGAGATCGATGCCGAATCAGATACAAGTAACAGTGATGACAGACAACATAAATTTAATACCAAAAAGCCTTGAACTTTAAAGAAAACAAAAATAGACAGAAGGAATATGGGAGTTTATTTTAGGGGAAAACATCTCATGATCAGTAAAAAAATTAAATAAACAAAAGTACACATTTTATAATTTTTTGAAAATAGATGGACAAGACAAAGTCATTTACTGACTCTATCAGTAGATGAAAATCGTGGAATATCCTTGACATGACGTAGCCATCAACCACAGTAAACCAGTCGTTTATAAACCACTTATACACTCAGTAGCCTGCCATTGCTTTCTGAGCTCTTACAAAATCCAAGGGAAACGAATTTGCTTCAAACGTGCCCACCGTGGGGTTGAACCAGATACGCTTGGGATTGTGATCGAGTTCACTACCACTTGAGCTACAGACGCTCACTATGAGGAGATCCTTTAATATATTCAAGTGAAAAAATGACCCGACCAGATAGGAATTGATCTTTTTTTTACAGACGAGGAATACATCCACAGCACCATTGCAGTATAATCAAGTCAGTGATCAAATTCTTACGATCTAAAGAGAGACAACAGAAATTACAATTTGTAAATTTATAAGGGAAAATCTGAGCCAGATGTTGATCAAATTTGTCATATTTACAACAGTTTACTGGAAACTTTAGATAAAATTGGGGAATAATGAAACATTATGATAATTATTTGTCAAACATGTACAAACAAAGTACTATAGTTTTACAAAATACATAAACAGTGACGATAAACAGCAACGTTTCGACCAACAAGACCTTTATCAAGCAAAAGAACAAACAGGAGTGACAAATTAAAATGAAACACAAATGGACGACCAAATACCAACGTATCTAAAGAAAATCTGGAATAAAAACGAATAACGAAATAAATGTAACACAAAAACACACATAAAAACTAGAAATAGAAAAGAAACAATGAAACATCTAGTAAATATATAACTTGAATACATGCAACATATACCCATATAGATTATAAAGCATGGGAAGAGAAAGTACAAAGAAGCATAAGAATGTAATACGTTGAGCCCGCGTGGTCGCAAGGTACCATACAAAGAAATCAACCGATTCTCCAGAGCAAATCGACTACGATAATCAGAGGAACATGATCGGATGGCTGTGACCTGGACATCGCAAGCTCCTGAATGGCCAGTATCATTGAAATGGTAGCTACAGGGGCACAGAGCATTGGCGTATATCGCGCAAGTGTTGGGCGAATCGGTCACTAAGTCTCCTGCCGGTTTCCCAATATAGGCCTTGTTGCACCGCTTGCAGATAATGGCATAGATAATATTACGGGACTCGCATGTGAAACTGTCTTCAACAACGAACGTGGCTTTTGGAAAAGACACCGTGCGGGTCTGTATGACATAAGCACAAGTGTTGCAGCGCCGACGGCCACAATGGATGGTGCCAAAATGACTCTGGATATTAGGCTTGAGGCGACTGTGAACCAACATATCCTTAAGGCTTCTGTCCCGTCTGTACGCCACCAAAGGATAGTGTTGGAAGATTGAACGTGTCTCAGGATCAGACTGAAGAATGGAGAGATGACGGAATAAGACTTTCTTCACAAAGGGAACTATGAGGGTGGAAAGTTAAGACAAGTTTCACCCTGTCAGAATTGGAAGTTCTATGCTGGTTAGAGTGAGCCTCCTGGCGAGAAATTTGCTGAACGCGCCGCATAGCAGAAGCAAGCACCTTATCCGGGTATAAGCGCTTACGAAAGAAATCCAGCATCTCGTGAGCTCTGTCGAGGAAATCGTCGTCCTCGCTACAGAGGCGACGAAGGCGAAAGAGTTGAGAGAATGGTAAAGAATCACGACAAACCTGGGAATGGGAAGAGGTATAAAGAAGAAAATGATGTGCATCAGTAGGCTTGTAGTATACTGATGTAGTGATGGTGATAGGGTGATAGTGATAGTGATGTCAAGAAAGTTGACACAAGAGGTAGAGATGTGAGATGTAAACCGAATAGCCGGATTGAAGACATTAATGAAATTAATGAAGCGTGACAAATCGGCTTCAGGCATATCGGTAATGCCAATACAATCATCAATGTATCTATGATACACAGACGGAAGAGGGCCATCATAGGAATTCCATACTAGGTGCTCAAGATGACCCATGAATAGACAAGCATAACTGGGTCCCATTTTAGTACCCATGGCGACCCCACTGATCTGCTCAAAGAACTGGTCATTGAACTGAAAGGAGTTGAGAGTTAGAACTAGTTCTGCAAGACGAAGGAGAGCCGAGGTGGAGACAAGTGGGTTAGTTCTCCTGTCGAGAAAGAACTGAAGAGCTTGAAGTCCGTCGGAATGAGGTATGGAGGTGTACAATGAGCACACATCAAGGAGGAAGACACGGTAAGTCCTGCCAGGCAACAACTCAATAGACGAAAAACAGACAAGGTGTGGTTCGTATCTTTCAAGAATGAAGGTAGTGTGGTGACTATAGGATTGAAGATACTATCAAACTAGATATTGTTGCCTTTATCGGCGGGTTTGATAACAATGTCATCACGTATTCGCCCAACACTTGCGCGATATACGCCAATGCTCTGTGACCCCTGTAGCTACCCATTTCAATGATACTGGCCATTCAGGAGCTTGCGATGTCCAGGTCACAGCCATCCGATCATGTTCCTCTGATGATCGTAGTCGATTTGCTCTGGAGAATCGGTTGATTTCTTTATATGGTACCTTGCGACCACGCGGGCTCAACGTATTACATTCTTATGCTTCTTAGTACTTTCTCTTCCCATGCTTTATAATCTATATGGGTATATGTTGCATGTATTCAAGTTATATATTTACTAGATGTTTCATTGTTTTTTTCTATTTCTAGTTTTTTTCTGTGTTTTTGTGTTACATTTATTTCGTTATTCGTTTTTATTCCAGATTTTCCTTAGATACGTTGGTATTTGGTCGTCCATTTGTGTTTCATTTTAATTTGTCACTCCTGTTTGTTCGTTTGTGATAAAGGCCTTGTTGGTCGAAACGTTGCTGTTTATCGTCACTGTTTATGTATTTTGTAAAACTATAGTACTTTGTTTGTACGTGTTTCACTATTTACCAAGTTTTACTGCAGTCTTCCCCTTTTGATAATTATTTGCAATTAAAAACGGAAGAAAAAAGAAAATGTACAATAACTATTCAGTATAGAATATAAAAACCAAAGAAGTAAAAGATATTAACTCAGTTCATCTAAGAAAATTATCATTTACAAACATCATATTCAAACAATATTTCAGAAGTCTATATACATGGAAACAAGGACATTTAACAAGACAGTGGAAAAACATTTATGTGCTTTTGAATATAAGTGTTAAAGCAAAACTGCCCTCTGTATATCATGGACAGAGAAAACAGCAATTAGATCTATCCAGATAGAATTCAGAGTCACAGAAAACTGGCTGATGCAAATAAAAATGAGAGAATTTATGTTTTTT
>JADZMA010001253.1:0-22900 GCA_020796225.1 Arion vulgaris
GATCCCTAACATAAAGATTATCCTCATTAGTGCTCCTGTTCTCCCATAGCATAAAGATTATCCTCATTAGTGCTCCTGTTCTCCCATAAATAAAGTATCCTCATTAGTGATCCCTAACATAAAAATTATCCTCATTAGTGCTCTGTTCTCCCCTAACATAAAGATTATCCTCTTGTGCTCCTGTTCCCATAACATAAGATTATCTCATTAGTGCTCCTGTTCTCCAACATAAAGATTATCCTCATTAGTGCTCCTGTTCTCCCCATAACATAAAGTATCCTCATTAGTGCTCCCTAACATAAAAATTATCCTCCTTAGTGCTCCATAACATAAAGATTATCCTCATTAGTGCTCCTGTGCTCCCATAACATAAATTATCCTCTTTGTGCTCCGTAACATAAAGTATCTCATTAGTGCTCCTGTGCTCCCTTAACATAAATATCCTTATTGTGCTCTGTTCTCCATAACATAAAGTATCATCATTAGTGCTCCTGTTCTCCCATAAGATAAAGTATCATCTATTTCTCCCTAACATAAGTTATCCTCATTAGTGCTCATGTCCATAACAAAGATTATCTCCTTAGTCTCCTGTACTCCTAACATAAAGTATCCTCATTAGTGCTCTTTGCTCCTAACATAAAGTATCCTCTTATCTCCTGTGCTCCCCATAACATAAGTATCCTCATTAGTGCTCCCGTTGTCATAACATAAAAGTATCCTCATTAGTGCTCCCCTAACATAAAGATTATCCTCATTGGTTCTGTGCTCCCCCCAACATAAATATTATCCTCATTAGTCTCCCGTAACATAAGATTATCCTCATTATGATCTTTCTCCCATAACATAAAGTATCCTCATTAGTGCTCCCGTGCTCCCTAACATAAAGATTATCCTCCTTAGTGCTCCTGTGCTCCCTAACATAAGATTTATCATCATTAGTGCTCCTATGCATAAAGATTACCCCATCAGTGCCTGCACACAACATAAAAATTATCTTCATCAGCATCCCTATATTATCAATATTAAGCAAGAAGAAGACAAATAAGTAACTGAATAGTTCTAGAGACAGCAGAACTCATTTAGCAAAGGGAGTCAGCATTGTTGAGTGACCTTCTTCTTCTTCTTTAGTTAGTTCTTTCGACAAATTTTTAATCACTCTTTGTGATATGTTTGATCTTTACTGAAGCGTGTATCGTTGCCATTGGTTGGTAGGCCCTAAGCGCGAAGACTTCTACACTTTAGGACACATGCACCCGATTTCAGCCAAACGCCTTAGTGCCTCTTCGACATGTGTGGCAGGCAACAGTGGTTCTATTCTTTACATCCCAAATTTGGGCCCGGTAACCACTCGGGCGGTTAGTGACCCTCAACTGGGTTATGCAGCAGGAGATGGAGTTCAATTCCCAACACGTTGGTTCTCCAACCACCCAGCTGAAACTGGATACACAGACTTTCTGAGTTGGGGTACAATTCAGAAAGGCTGCCAGAACTAATGTATAACGATCGGTTACTTAATACTTTCACTTTGCTGAAATGGACAAAGCACCTATGGGGTCACCTGAGTGCTGAACATCTACTCTCTCATTTTTAATTTTCCCATCTCCCTTACGGTTTTTTTTAAATTAAAAATCTCTAAAAGAGTTTTGTTCAAATTTTAAACCCCCTTCTTTTTTTTCCCAAAATTTTAAAATCCCCAAGCGGGTTTTTGTGGGAATTTTTGAATTTCTTTCAATTTTTTTCCCCCTAGATTCAGAATCCCCCAAAATTTTTGGGTATAAATTTCTAATCTCTTTTCTAATCTCTTCTAATTTTGTTAAAAAAATCAAATCTTGTTTTTGTCGAAAAATTTGGCCACGTAATCTTTCTCTGGTCCTTGTTGACTCCTTTGTAACGTAAGGGGGCAGGTTTAAATAAAATAAAGTGTCCCTTTTTTTTGACAGTAAAATCTGCACTGTCATTTTAAAATTCCCAACTGAAGTTACCCAATTTCCCCAGCTGTTTTATGGTTATCTGTGTTGGCTTTGAAAAAGGTTTTTTGTTCGGCTTGCCCTTATTTTTACCCAAGCTTGTGTTTATCTTATTTGGTAAAAATCTTTTTCCCAAACATTTTAAGACTGTTTTTAAATTCCCCTCTTCAATCCTTCCTTGCTAAACCAGACTGCATTATCACCCAAATCCAGTTTTTTTTTTACATGGGGTTGGAAAAGGGTTTTGGGTTGCCCCAAATTTTTCCCCTTTTTAATTTTTGGGCCCACTTAAAACCCTTAACCTGGCCCCAGAAAGGGGGGTTTTTAATTTTTAAACCCCCCCCAAAAATATTCTTTTGTCATTCCCAAATGGATGATAAATTGGGTTATCCTCTTGCCTTTAAAGAGGGGTGGGTGCTTTAATTCCATGTTCCGGGCTAAATAGTCGCCCTTGTTGTGTTATATCTGTTTTTTCCAGTGGGGTTTGAAAAATTTTTATTCATTTTTTTCTTGCTTTTCCCCTTTGGGCCCTCAAATTCCCTTCTTCTTCTTCTTTTTGTTCATTCTTGAAAACCAATTTTTTAATCCTCTTTGTAAAATATGTTTGATTTTTCCAAAAAGGTACCCCGTTGAAATTTTTTTGGTGGGCCCCCTAAATAGACTTCCCAACGTTTGGCCCTTTATCAATTTCAAAAACCCCCTTGGTAGCATCTTACGACATCCCTTGGCGGGTAACAGTATTATATTTTTTTACCCCCAAAATTTTGGGGCCGGAAACCCTTAAGGGGCTCTAGTATCTGATCTCTTTTATTGTATGCTGTTTGTTAGCTTGTCATTTTTGAACATTGGGTTGAGATCTTTCTGTGAAAAGAAAGTGATGGGAACACAGGTTTTTCCCAAAGTTCTATCAATTAATCAATAAATCAATCCCCCTATGTGTTGTCGGGACTCAAAAAGGGGCAAAAAAAAATTTTAACACTGTGACCTACAAGGCATGCGTAAGGCCCCCGGGGGTGGGGGACCCTGGGAAGTTCCCTTTTTTTAAATAAAGCATGAAAAATTGGTGTGTTTTGGCCCCTACTTGTGGCCATTTTACACACAGTAAAATGGGCTTTTCCTTGGATCACATCCCTCACGGAGTGGTAAACGGGGTGGTGGATATGGGCGTTGAAAAAGGGAATCAACCCAATTTTTGTTCCCTTACATACACAAAGAAAAGCAAAGAAAGGTGGGACAAATAGAATCTGAGGGGCGGGAATTATTTGCCATCAAGTGAAAAATACAGTATTGCGGTTTAAAAGTTCTTGAACATCTTTTTTAAAATTTAAACGTGGTTTTAAACACACCATTTTTGGGGCCCTCTTTGGGGTTTGAAAAATAGTCAAGCTTTTAATTGAGTCTCTGTGGGCGTAAAGGTTAGGTCCCTCCCCTCTAATTTAAAGGTACTGGTTTTGCTCCCCCCTTGGGGGTCATGGGATATTTTCAGTGATTTCTGATTTCAGTGTAGGGGGGAAAATAAATTTTCCAAAATCCTATCAGAGATGGACTAAAGCGGGTAGTGTGTTTCAAGTTGAGCACGTAAAAAGAACCCCTGGCAATTCAAAATCCCCCAAACGGGGTGGGAAAAAAACGCCCCGGGAAAAATTTGAAAAAAAATTTAAAAAAAATTCCTTTTAAATATCTTTAGCATCTTAAAAATTTTTAAGGGCCCTCATGGGTGCCCCAAAATTAAATTTCCTCCCGGATCTTCATGTGTGAGAAAGAAAACCGAACCACATTTCTCACTATAAATGGAGAACATTGTCATTGGGGGCCCGTTCAACCAAAAAAAAGGAAAAAAACAAGTACAAAAATTTTGGGGTGATCGGAATGGCCCCGGTGGCCCACAGTAAAAAAACCCCCGTTAACCTGTGGGCTTCGGCCTCAGGTCAAATCTCAAGATGACAAAAAGGATGGAAAATAAAAGGGGTAAAAGGGCATTATATAACCTAATTTGTAGATCTGAAAAAACCTCATCAGTTCCCGGGTAACCCTTGGACTATTCCACAAAAAACATCGTAGCATGGACATGATCTGTATGAAAAAACTGTTAAAAAAACCCCAGGGAAAAGAAATGGTGTTAAAAAAAAAACAATTAATAAATGAACAAATAAAAAAAAATAACAATATTTTTCAATTCAAGGGAAAATTAAAAGAAAAACAAAAAAGACAAATATTTGTCTATCTATATTTTTCAAATTAAATATTTTCCCCCTTATAAGAAATCTAAAATTCCGTTTTTTATCCCTTTGGGAAAAATTTTTTTGGGGAAAAGCCTGTATATTGTTTTTACGAAACAAAATTTAAAAAAGTACTTGGTTTTTTAAAAAACAAAAACAATAAAACCCAATGTTTAAAAAAAGGAAAACCTTTTAATCCAACAGGAATGAAATTTTTAAACCACTAATATAGACTACGATAGGGAATTAAACCGTCTAAAAAAAATTGTTTTAATTTGTAAAACTAAAAGTACTTTTTTTTTCATGTTTCACCAAACCCCTGATAAAGGGAAAAAGGCAGACATCAGATTAACCGGGTTTTTTTCTCTCATTTTTTTGTTCAGGGATTTGAATAAAATTTCTAATATAAGCCAAGGGTTTAATGCATTTGAAAATAGATGTCTGGGAAAAAAAAAAGAATTAAATTGGGAATTCAGAAGGGAAATGTAAATCAGGAAAATGTCTGGTCAACCCTGGGGACAACTTTTATGAAGAAAAAAGATGGAGAATGTTGGGACACCTTGAGGAGAAAAGATCAGGATTCAAAACAGGCATTTAAGTGGGATGCAAGGGTTCAAGAAAAAATTCCTTTAAAAACCCCGAAGCAGAAATTTGCTGGGGGGCAGGGAAAAATGGGGGCTCAGTTCCCTGGAGGATTGGGGATTGCCCCGGGGGTGGGGTTTGGGGGGAAAATTTCTTTGGGCCCCTTTTAAATTTCATCGAAGGAATTACAATAAACCCTCGTTCAAAAACAAACCTTACAAACACCGGTTAACAAGAACAAAAATGGTCCCCTCATTAAAAAAATTTTTTTCTTATCAGTAAAAAATGGGTTTTTGTTTACCCCAGAAACCGAACTTTTTAGTCCCTCCGTAAATTTATCTCATTTCCCGAAACCGCTTCCTGGTTTTTGTCACCAAAAACCTTTTATTGGGGGTGATCCCGGGAAAATTGCCTAACAGTTTCATTTCCCTTGGATCCCGAGTTTAGATAAACGGAAATGGGGGGAAAAAACCATTAAATGTACACAAAAAAAATTTTTGAACAGCGGGGAAAAAAATTTCGTCCCGGAAGGTAAAAGAAACTGTCGGGGAAATAAATTGTGTTTCCAGGATTGGTTTTCTTTTTGAAGCCCCTGGGGGCTGTATTTTATTACAGGGCTGAAATTTTATGGGAACACCCCAAATTTAAATAAAAAATATGGTTTTGGGCGGGGAAGGGGGGGGGAAGGAGGAAAAAAATGGGAAGGAAAAAATTTAAAATGAAATTCCAATTGATAAAAATCCCGGTGAGAAAATTATTTAATGGGGCGGAAAGTTAGATCAGTTGAAGGAATTGTCTAGAAAAAAAAAGGCATAGATCTAAACAAAACAAAATTCTGGGAGAAATAGATCGTGGGGCGTGAAGAAAAAAAAACAATTTTCTGAACAGTATGGGGGAAATTTCCAAGTCTGTATCCCCGGGACAAAGACCGGGGGAAAAAATTTTAATGCTGTTCATTAGGTTCCGGGAAAAAAATCTAAGCGACCGTGGGTGCTAAATCAAATTAAAACAACTAAACCCAGAAAAAGTTTTAACCATATACCACTTCAATGTGGCCCTTTTAAATGGACCCATAAAATTTTAAATCAAAAAAGTTGCCCAAAAAATTTTGGGTTTCAAGATTTCAGCTGTTCGCTGGTTGGTTTCGGTTCCAAAAGACCTCAGTTTCATCAGTAGTGATTTGTGGTGAAAGCAAATAAAATTGATGGAAAAACAAACAACTGGTTTCATGGTTTTAGGAGGAAAAAGTATCCTGGGGTGGGGTGTACAATATGGAAAAAAACTGGACTTTTTTAATCTTTTTTCCCAAATCATACCTTTGGGAAAAAAAAGGTGACAAATGCCATGGTGGGGGAAATAAAAAAACTCCCCTTTTTTGTCCAGCCTTAATGTGGGGGGTGATAAAAACCCTCCCCTGGGGGATTAAAAAGTCCAAAAACCCTTGTTTTAAAAAAAATAAATGGATACTCTCCCTTATCTACTCTCCCATAAAAAATTTAAACGACGGCCCTCATTTTCGTAAGTGGCTTTTCATTTCAACGTCGAATGGTGGCTCAGAATAGGCATTTCTTCCGACTGGACAGGTGTCGGCCCCAAAAAATATCTGAACTTAACAAACGTAAAATTCAATTTTTTCCCCCCAAAAGAGAATTGTCTTCAGCCCCTTTTGATCAAAAGGGATTATTGCTCTTATGAAAAGCATACTTGGGGGCGTGAGCGCAATTTTTTTGGAAAAAAACCATAACCCCCAATTTTGGGTGTGCTTTTGATGCTTGGGTATCGCTGTCCTGGGAAACTGTGCCATCAAAACTTTTCAGGGCTGCTTTTAGCAGGGGCCTGGAGCCCTAAACACTAATCCTTCAAAAAGGGTTAATGGTAATTTGAAAACCACCCCCTCTTGGGAATGGGGTATTCTTCCAAAGGGGTTCCAAAACCCCGGGTTGGGTTTTTAGAAAATTCCCTTAGTGCAGGTAACCCGATGTTGCCGTGTGTTCTCCCGAAATCTTTTACATGTCAATCAGTTGTGTGTGAGTGCAAAAAATATCATCAGAAGAAAATGTGAAGGCAATAGTATACCGCCACCGCCAGGAAGTGTTAATGCCTTGGACACTTTAGAACGGTTTGTACAACAACTGAAATGACCGCTAGGTTTACTGAAGCTATACACAAGTTGGCATGAAGTTACTATGTACTTACCATCTAGCAAGGCAATATACAGAATTTTTCTGCAGAAAATACAGTGAGTACTTCTTTAAAAGTTAATTACTGTAGTAGTGTTTATATGATGGCATCTGTATTGTATATGGTTAATACTGTGCTGCATTGCAATGCAAAATTTGAGTCCCGATTACACGAATTTTTTAACATAACTAGTGATTTTCGGTCCCTTCGAGTTCGTGTAAGCTGAGGTTTACTGTATTATTATTATTAATATAGCCAGTATCTCTAATACTTACATAATAATGACAAACAGTTATTTGTAACCATTACAGATGAAATGTCTATATCACACTCTGAAGCATCATCATATCTAAACAAGACTGAACTCAACATTATCTCTATCACTAACACTCACCTTGCCACTTCCAACAGAACAGGTTGATCTGTGTTAGTCAACAGTTGAATCAGGATGTTGCTGAAACAATAGTTTAACAAACAGTCAACACACAATATTCATATTAGATGGTCATAGTAATTAAAAACTAGAAACTTGTGTACAAGACAGAAACTTGTGTACGGGACAGAGAAACTTGTGTAAGGACAGAAACTTATGTAAGGGACATAGAGAGAGACTTGTGTAAGGGACAGAAACTTGTGTAAGGGACAGAGAAACTTGTGTAAGGGACAGAAACTTGTGTAAGGGACAGAGAAAGGCTTGTGTAAGAGACAGAAACTTATGTAAGGGACAGAGAAACTTGTGTATAGGACAGAACTTGTGTAAGAGACAGAGAAACTTGTAGGGACAGAGACTTTGTAATGGACAGAGACTTGTGTAACAGACAGCAGAGACTCGTAAGAGACAAATTATACTGGGTTACAGCAACTGTCGCTTCACATCCAACTCCCTATTTACGGACATAATCTAGAAACATCTATGACAACTTATCACTTACAAGATAGCTGATTCCCCACACAGAAGCTTCCAGAGTTCACTGTGAGTTATAATGTTTGCAAGCATTCCAACACACATCTCCTGTTTTATAAAAAAAAATTGGATGATATTAGAGAGAGTGAGAGAACAAAGAAAAGACAGAAAGAGTGGTATTTTAAACTTATTTACTAAATTATTGAGAGCCACAGTAGTGTAGTTGTTAGTAAACTCATATCTTAGGCTAATGGTCCTGGTTCAATTCCACAGTGGTGTGGAGCTTTTCCTACTGTAGGGCTCTCAGCTACCCAGTCTCATAGGTACAAGGAAAAGCACTG
This sequence comes from Arion vulgaris, assembly GCA_020796225.1. Lineage (NCBI taxonomy): Eukaryota > Metazoa > Mollusca > Gastropoda > Stylommatophora > Arionidae > Arion > Arion vulgaris. The sequence continues at coordinate 8,195 of JADZMA010001253.1, forward strand.
GGAAGTAAAGGTGACTCAGGGCATTGACCACATCACCAAATAGGTGCGTCCGGTCAATGAAAATACGGGCCTAACATCATATTGTCCCAATATACTATGTGGTATAAAAATGGTTCCTCTACTTACTAAATGATTATAAATGAAAGGACGAGATTCCATACAAAAATTAAACATGAATACAGAAGGTGGGTTAGACGAGTCAAATATAAAATTGATTGATTTACATGTGAAGGCTGACTGACTTACATGTGAAAAGTTACTGATTTATATGTGCAGTTTGACTAATCTCTTCTTCTTCTAACGTTTCATATCGATCACTAATTAAGCCACTCTTGGTGATTTGTAAAGGCTCTGAGCCTAAAAACAATTGTACGTTGTGCCAGTTATGAGGCTACATGTAGACCAGCACATCCTATTTTGCACTGCTTTTTATTTACTAGGTAGGGTAACTTCCTAGGCCTGTCTTAGTCGCTCTTACGACATGCCTTGTAGGTCGAGTATTACTATTCTGCGGGGACTGCCTAGAGTAGTTGAGTAGTAGCTCGGCCTGCTAGCTGGGACGCCTCAGCTCGGGTTTGAACCTACTGTCCGGCATTCGTCGAGTCCCTGGTCTTACTCAGGACGATAACGTGAGTACCTCTGAAGTCGGAGAAAATCTGCCTGTATGGCGAGGAATACTAATTACGAGTACATTGAGCACACGGCTGCCAGTGTAAAGTAATTTACAATGTGCACGCTGCTGCCATTGTTAGAAATTGGAAAAAAACAGATTTTCACGCAAAAATCAGTTTCAGAGATGGAACTCGTCTGAGTTGAAAGCGGACGAAAGAAAAAAAAAGAAAAAAAAAACAAAGAAAAAAAAAACAGAAAAAGAAAACTATTCTTTGCTTCCTTGTGGCCCCGACACCACATGGGAGAGCAAAATAAACGCATTGCAGAAATTGGAAGTGCTGGTTACTGTAGACACATAACGGGCAAACGTACAAATCACTCTTAGGCTAAGATCACATACTACTTGTGTTCAGTTTCAGATGCTTGACTAAACCATGAGATGGTTGTCTCTATGAAGCTGCATGTCAGTTGCAGTTCCTAGAGTTCCCCATAGCTTGCTCTGTAAGCTTCGCTCATGAGGCCATGTTTCATTTCATTGGTGTATGTATGATGGAGTAACTCTCTATACAGCAAAGCAAATCCTAATGACAACAAATAAAGAAATATGGCTGAACCATGGGAAACACAGAAAGAGAGGTGTACACCATATGGCTCAGCCCTAACCTTAATGACAACATCAACCACCTTACAAGTAGAGATCAGATCACCATTTTTAGACTCCGAACCCAACACATAACACTTAATAATCACTTGAACAGAATTTATCCACAGCACACTCCAGAGTGCCAACTGTTAGCACATCATCTGAAACCGCTTCACCACCACATCTTCAAGTATCAAGCACTAGATGACATCAGAAAGACCTCCCTTTTCCTCCAAGGCCAGATAAAGGGAAACACATTATACAGAAAAAAAGAACAACTTACAAATACATGCAGATCCCCACTACATAGCATTGGGCCAAGGGAAAAAGCTAAACCCCACGGGATCATTGAAGAAGAAGATGTATGATGGAATGACTGAGGGATGTGTTCTGTGCCTGTAGATCACAAAAATCACAAAGAGGGGTTTTAAACAAGTGGCCGAAGGATTTTTTCGAAGATGATGAGCTTGGGCCCACACAATCAGTTTCTGCATGTTTTTTTCTTTGGGTTTGCCCCCCTAGAAAGAAGACTCAGAACTTATAACTACTTGACTATTGTAAGAGGAAAAGGAACAAATTTGAAATCAAATGTCTTACTGTTGCCCTTGGACATCGAAAATTTGGGTGATGGTGAGCAGAGTCTCTTTTCCCAACAGAATGAAGGTATAGGCAAAACATCCTAGAATAAAAAACAAGTTATTTAATGTGTGGCAAAAGGGATGGCATCCCTGTTTTACGAAAAAATGTGTGGGTGTGTAGGGATATGATGGCATCATAAATGTGTGTATATAATTGATTCCCCACGTGGTGTATAAAATTTTATTTCACACGTGTGTGTGTTAAATGTATCACTATGTGTGTACGATTGTTATCATTAATGCGTATGATTGTATCACATTGTGTGTACGATTGTATTTTTCCAAATCCAGGGGCCCCTTGATCTTTTGCCCTTCCCCCAAAATTTTGGGTGTAGTGGTATACGTGGGGTACGTTTGTCCCAAAAGTTATGCACCCCAAGGGGGGGGCCAGCACATCCAATTTATGCGATGTTTTTTATTTTACTAGGTAGCTTCCTAGGCCCCCCCCAGTCGCCTTTACAACATGCCTTGTAGGTCGAGTGTTACTATTCTTTACCCCTTTTGCAGCCCCGACAGGAGACAGTAAGAAAGGTATTATTTTAACCCGGGGCTGCGAAGACACTTTTTGAGCAGCCAATGCAAAAATTGTAGAATCTGCATGTGTTCTATAATTGTGGGAAGACTAGTCAAAAGGGGGGAACTTATTATCCCGGTTAGTTTACCAAGGGATCATCATCACTGTAAATAAAACCCAAATTAGTCCATAAGTACCTGATCTCCTCCCCCCAGATGTCTCTCAGCGGGGCAACAAAAAACAAATTGGTTTTTTTGTTGGTTTATTATTCTTCCTTGACTACAGTGAAGTGCTTTTTGTCTAGCTACACCACTTTTGGGATTTGGGAATTCTTGTAGTCTCGTTAGGGCTGAGTTTCCCCCATTATTTAAACCATTTACACATCCATTCAGAATATCACCTGATCCATTGCCCGTTTGTTTTTTTTTTTTTAAGGGGATACCTGAAAGTCTATTGGCTTGTTCTTTTCCCCACACCTGCATGTCCTCACAAAATAAAACTGATTTTTGTCAGACATCCAAAAAGGGCTCCATCCATTGTCTCCGGTCCAGTCTGTTTAAACCTTCCGGAACATACCATTGAATCCCCAGAAAACCCTGAAAGGATAACCCCCGGACAAATTCAGTAACAAATATCAATTACCATGGTAAAAAAATCTACATCCCACATTGATAGTCATATCCCACAAGGCCCAACTTCATTTTGAGCTCCTCCTCCATGTCCACAATATCTGTTTTCTCCCCCATTGATTTTCTGTAGCTCCTTTTTTTATTACATTTTTTTCCGAAATTATCCAACAAGTATGTTTTCATATCAAATTGTATAAAATTTAAAGTCAATAATACTTTTTCAAACCATTAACTGTTAATGATGAAAGAAAACCAGAAGCAAGGAGTTTTCCAAAGAAGTTTAAAGACAAAACCAATGTTTTGACAAAGAGGTCTTTAACACAGAACACATAGAAAATACGTGTTTTTTTTTCCCGTGATCAATTCTTCAAGGGCTTAACCACCATTTTTTATCATTTTTTGGTTTTGTAGGGATCCGAGCCTACGACGACAGGAAAAGTTGGGGCCCACAAATAGGCCAGCACATCTGTTTTCTCCAACGCTTTTTAGTTATTTTGGGGAGCTTCCCTGGGCCCCTACCTAAGTTGATTTCACGCCTTGTAGGTTGCAGTGTTATTATTCTTGCCCTTTGAGCCCGGAAAACATGGGTTCCGCGAAAAAACAATACCCATATTTTTATTCTTTTTCTGCTTTTTTCATATAAACCAAGCAACCACTCTCTGTGATCTGGTGGTTTGCGCCAAAACCCGAAAAGTACATTAGTCCCCATCAAAACCCAAAATAGATGCCTGAGAGGCAGAGTGAGAGGTGTGTTTAACCAAAAGCCACAGGAACCATCAGTATGCATCCCCCATATCTTTTGGGGGGGAGACTGAGCACCTAGGGGTCTGCCCGGGTCGGACATCAGTTTAGAAATCAAACCAATAACCAGAACCCTACAGCAGGACAGGTATCTAAATTTAAACCCAAAAACCCAAAAGGGGCCCCTACTGCATGTAAGACAGGCACAACAAAATTTCAGCCAACATGTATTCTTTTCCCCCCAGGTCAAAATTTTTGAAAGGGACTGGAAAATTAAGATTTTCCAAACAAAAAAAAACCCCCCTTTTCAAGTGTCACACCCGTTATACTGTAACATGGTATCAGATCTGATTTTGGTCATAGGAAGCTGTCGAGCGGGGAATGTGCCTTTTTACATTAGTTTTCTTCATGTTCGTTTGGGAATGTCTACACAATGAGCCCGGGGTTCTCTGGAAAGGTTGTTTTTGGGTTAGTTGATCAAAGGTTTCCAAAACAGCTTGCATGGATGTTTATTTTCCTGTTGGTCAGTCTACTTTCCACAGTTGATTTCATCGGGGGTGATAATGTTGCGGGAGGTTGGGTTTTTAACGCATGCACAGGGTGATGGAACCAGGTTTTTAGTCTTTTAGGTAACGGGGTTAGTTTATTCTTCTTCTTTTTTTTCCCCTTTTCCCCATTTTGATCATTCTTATTGTGATATAAAACAGCCAAAAAGAACGGGGGTGATTCGTCACATCTTCAGCCCCCCTTTTTGATTTTCTGGTGCTTATCCTTTTAATGTATCCACTTCAGCAAGCATTTACTGGGTTGGCCCCCAGTCTTTGGCTGTCCCCAAAGGGCCTGCAAGGCAGCAGGTTGTTCAGTCTATTGGGAAAACCTTTTTTGAAAAAAATATTGCATTTTTTGCATATTTATCTGATGTAAAAAAAATCAGTTATTTTTTTTTACAATTTAGTGTATCTTACCTGCAAGAGTTTCATAACTGTCTGTATGCACCACTTCCCACTATAAAAGTGTCTCCAATGCGATCACCACGCAATTTTCCATACCACATCGGGCGGAGGGGTTGGGTTTCTAATTTTTTTTAGAGTCACATTCCTTCACACCATCTTGATCTTGCTCCAGGAAATCATTTTTGGGAGGGAAGATCTTTTTTTAGAAAAAGATTTGGGAAATATAATAAAAAGTAGATTCTGTGTTCAAAAATTTTAGCGAAAGAAAAAAAAAGCAAATATAAAATTCAGGCTGTAAAGCTGCGGGCTGGGCAAAAATCTAAGATTTAAAATGGTTACAATTAACTCTTACAAAAAATTACCATTAAAAAAACCGGAGAAGCAAACTTAAACAAAAATGGGTAGGGTTAAACCCGGGTATTCTAGGCCAAAAAATGCAGATATCGCAGCAAACAAAACAACGACCACTTTCATATGGGCCCCAAAACCCCAGAAAAACTTAACAAAAAGTGGTTATACCACAGCAAGAAAAAAGAAAAGAAGGTTTGTGGCCTAACCCTAGGGTTCAGGGGAAAATAAAAAAATTTCCAGGGGATACCCCCTCACTGTGGAATACCAGGGAAAAGAAACAGCAGACCATTTGGCCAAGGAAGGTGCTGCAGGAGAAACAACCAGGATTTCCAGTTACCTACCACCAAAAGAAAAGGACAATTAAATCAATCTGAAAGCCACAAAAACCAAAACCAAAAACGAAATATTATGAACAGATTGGGAAAAAGTTGTCATTCTGGCCCCAGAACAGGACACACCGACTCTGCAGCCACATGTATACAAAAATTTAAGATTGGCAATTTAGCCTGTACATGTGGACAGGACACCAGACCGCAGAACATATTTCAAGACTGCCCTGAAATATACACTGGGGGCAAACTTTACTGGCCCCAACGAAACAAAACCTTTAAAACCACGGGGCCTTCTGGGGGGAGCACAAAAAAACAGTGAAGTTCATACAAGAGACAACATTGCATATATAGACAATATTTCAAGCGAACAAAAGGAAGGAAGGAAGAAACAGAAAAATAAATGTGATCCATCTCTTTTCTTTAAAAATCCCAAAATGTGGATCCACCCCCAAATTTCTATTTTTTTTTTTCTTTTTCTTCTTCAACACCCATATTCACCACCCTTTTTAACCACATTTGTGATTTGTGTGATATGAATTTAACAGGGGCAAAAAGGTTGGTTATGCACCCAAAAGTAAAAACATCCGATTTCTGTGACGGGTTTTTTTTACTAGATAACTTTCCCCAGGCACCCAATCAGGCCCCTTTCGACATGCCCCTTTTAGATCACAGTGGTTCTATTCTTTGCTTCCCCCACGGGGCCCCCGGGACCACACTGACATTCCCCCCCCAAGGTATTGGGTACTGAATTTTAAAGCACCCCCCGAGCAGACCTTTGGGGTTCGGGGGCCCCCCCAAAAAGATGTTTAAGGGTTTTGCATACTGATGTGGGCTCAATTTAAAAACACTTTCCCCCCTCCCTCCAGTTCTGCTTATGCAACCTGTAATTCCAAAATTTTTAAATAGCTGGTTTATATATACAAATCAATTTCTTATTTCCTTTTTTTTGACCGCCCCCATATTTTTTTGCTTTTAACCACTCTTTTTAATTTGTATGGATCCAAACCAAGAGCCATTTTAAATTTTGCCAAATGCGCAGACCGGGGTGCCAGTGCATCTGATTTCTGGACGCTTTTTTTACTAGGGTAGTTTAAGGCCCCACCTCACTTGCCTCTGAAGACATGCCCTTGTAAACATTCTTTTTCCCCCTTTTGACAACACACCGTAAAAAATCAAGAATGTCCTCATCCAATAAGTGGTTGCCAAAAATCAAAGAACATTCTAAACTCGCCAACGATTAATTATGTTAATACCGACCTTTAAAATTTATCAGCCCAAAAAATTTTTCCCCCGGCGAAAATTCAATGTAAGGCTCTGGGGTTTGAAACCCCAATAGATGACATGGGCCCCTTCTTCTTTTTTCTTTTTAAATTTTCACCAGATTTACCCCGGATTTCTAAAAAGGAAAACCGTCTGTCTCAGATTATCAGCCACGCCCTTACGGTTTGTCTTGGACGCTGGGGGTAAGAGGCCACCTTTTTTTTTTGAAGTCTGCATACTGGGGGCAGTTCTGAGGATATAATTCCCATGGTTTCTGGTTTCTGTTTTTGCCGCCTCTTCCTGCAGTGTTTTGGCCCCCTGAGGCAGGTCTGACATTCTTCCCGCGTGGCTAAACCCGGAGGCAGATTGGGGACCATAGAATCCGTTATCCCATTCCTCAATTTGGGGGGGCCCTTGCACCATGTTTGGGGCCTTACGGCCTGGGCATCCGTTTTTCAAACATTTGTTTTTTGGTTAGCATTTTAGGGACACGTGCATCCGATTTCAGCCAAACCCCCCTTAGTCACCTCCTTTCAACATGCTGGGGGAGGAACAAGTGGTTCTATTACACCCCCCAAATTTTGGGCCCCGGAACCACTGGGGAGATCCATTCAAAATCTAAGATAAAAAATAAACAAACTTCAAATTACCTTGATTTGTGTTATCATTCTGGGGGAAAAACTAATGAGATCTGTGAGGGTCCTAAAAGATATTGCAAACCCCGGGTCCTTCTAAAAAACCCCCAACCTTTAAACCAGGGAAATTTTATGTGTTGTCTATCTCGGGGAAAAAAAAACAAAGAAACGGGGGAAAAACAAAATAATTTGATCATGAAATTTTTAACCTCCCTTTTTTTTGTTATCGCCTTTTAAGAATTCCCGGTGTAGTCATGACGCCTATGACTGATTTTTCCCTTAAGGTTTTTTTTCCTTCACCAGTCTTCTTCTTCTCGGGTCCCTTTGGTTTTACATCTACACAATGAGTCCGGCCCCCTTTTATGTATGTTGTTGTGCTTGTTAGTTCATCAAGGCTCTCAAACAGCTTTTGTGGGGTGTTTAGTCTCTGTTGGCCAGAGTTCTTTCCGCAGTTGCTACATCAGGTGACAATCTTGCAGGATGTGTTTGGCTGTCTGTCCACATGTGGGTAATGAAACTAGTTTAAGTCTATGCAGGCATAGGGATAAATATCTTATCCCCAGTGTTCCCGCCATTCAGGCAAGACTTACTTCAACTTCAAAGCACTTCAAATTTAGATTCAACGTCAAGGATCAGGGTTTCCTGTAGTCCAACTGCGACATGCGGAAAAATTTAAGAATTTTTGGCCCAAGCTAGCCTCGAGCCCGAATTTGCACATGGCGGCACTAGCTTTTCTTCACCTTTCAACCCCAAGGAGCACAAGTCTTCAACAATCTTATTCAGCTCTTCCTCTCTTGCCAATTCTCTCCATTTTTTACCTATCCTTTTAATATCAGCCTCCAGCTCTCTTCTGCAGGTATGTCTAGGCCTTACCCTACTCCTCTTCCCCCGGGTTCCAAAACAGTGCCTGTCTTGTAATGCTTCCGGTTGGTCTTCTCAATGTATGTCCTATCCATTCCCAAAGCCTCTTCCGTAGCTCTTCTCCACTGGTTTTCGCTTAGTTCTTTCGGGAGTTCTTGGTTCGTAACCTTATCATACCATCTCAGTCCCTTCTTCTTCTTCTTTGCAATCGCTATTTTGATGATTATACTGTTAGAGGTTTTTATGATGAAATCGACTGTTGTCTGGAGCTCATCTCTGGTGCCATGTAGTTTTGAATGTTGTGTTGTAGGGCCAGCATTCCTTTCTTGGGAGGACATACAGGGACAGTCTTGCAGAACATATTCTGTGGTTTCTTAAAAGGGCCACAGGGGCACAGAGGGATGGGACAATCTAGTCTGTGAGGTGTTTGTTCAGTCTGTTATGACCTATCCGGGAGTTGAAAGATGATAGTCTGCCCTTTGTCTGTCAAGTGTGTGGTAGTCATCTTGGGTGGTTTATGTTCTTTTCAATGTCCACGATAGCTCTTTTTTTCTTCAAGTATGTGATTTCATTATCTATTTGTTCACATTCTGCTCCCTTTTAGCAAGTTTGTCTGCCTTCTCAGTACTGGAACTCCGCAGTGTGATGGTTCCCACTGAAGTGTAACTCTTTTGTTGGTAGAGATCTTGCTGAGCTTTTTTCTCAGGGATGGATGGTTACTCTGTAGGCTTGCAAACAGATAGTGCATCTGTGAAAAATACCACTTGTTGGCAGTCAGAGTTAATTATTGATCATGATTGGAGGCCTGTAGTAGTGCTTGACCCTCTGCAGTGAAGTTTGAACAAAATTTACCAGTTGGCATGTACTTTGTTTCAGTGTGATTGTTGGGATATGTAATATAGATACCAGCCACTCCGTTCTTAATTGCATCTGTTGCAGATCCATCGGTGTAGGTGTGGATCCATGATTTTTTGGGGTAGTTTTCTTGGATCATGCACATAGTAGCTGTTCTTTTCTGCAGGTCATTGTGTATTTCTCCAGTTGTGATCTCAGTCCCTCTATTCTATGTAAACGTCCATTTATGAAGGTTTGTAGTTTTCTGGTGGTTTCTTTGTTGTCTTCCATGTTTTCGAGCCACAGAACAGCAGTGACATCACATATGTTTGGGAAGATTCTCAGCTTTGTGTTTGTTTTGACCTTCCTTGACTTCCTATCTTATAATACAATAAAGTTTCCCTTGCTTTTTGTATTCTTATCTTGACATCTTTGTTTGTTCCTTCTGCTGTGTCTATGTTTGGTCAGTAGCACAGCTTGTTATAAACTCCCATCGGAAAACCCCCCTTTTAACACGGGGCTTCTTTCCCCTAAAAAATAAATGGTGGTTTTTGTTTGAAAACGGGAATGTATGTTGAGCTTTTTAAAGTCCTCATTTAAAAGGACCCTCTTTTGGACGTCAACACAGAGAAATCAAATTTCCGCCAAAGGGTGTAAATGAAATTTATCCCGAACACAAATTTGGGAAAACAGACAGGTCAAACGGGGGGTATGTTTACCAAAAAAACCTAATTTAAAGTACACGTTTAAGGGAAACATTTTACGGGGGTGAAACTTTTGTTTTCATTTCGATCAATTAGAACAACCAGAGGGTTACAGTCCAAATTTGGGTTAAGAGGGAAACACTGTTTCCATTTCAGAGGCATGAGAGGTTGCTAAATCAATGCATGTGCCAAACTGAAAAAAAAAAGGGGGGGGGGGTCACTTTGGGGGGCCCTCAAACCAATGCAATTTCGTTTTGAAATCAAACTGTCACGGGAGTGATTAAAATTTGAAAGAAAAAAACGCAAAGAAGAAAAAAAAAGTCCCAAATTTGGAGTTATACTAACAGGTATCATTACAGATTGGTATTGAGAGGCTTCAACTGACCATGCCATGTAAGAGGATTAGCAGGACCAGCAGACCTAGGTGGGGCGATTCCTTCTGCTTCTTCTAACGCCCCCATATCAACAACTTGTTAACCCCTCTGTGTGATCTGAGCCTAAGAGCGATTGTATGTTGTGCCAGTTATGCGCCTACAAGTAGACCAGCACATCCGATTTCTCTACGCTTTTTTTTACTAGGTAACTCCAGACCCCTACCTGGGGTCAAAGGCGCATGGTGCAACATGCGCAGGGTTATGAAGGGCGTTTAGTCAAGACCTTGTCCCCCACCTCCATGTGGTGGCCCTGGAAACAGACTTTGGTTCCGGTCTGGCCAAGGGGGAAACAGGGATCTAAGGAGAGCTACTGGTAGTAGTAGTAAAAGCACGGGAAAAGCAATACAGGTCCGAAAATCCCAGAACAACGACGATCCTGGCCGATGTCTGCTAAAAAATTTGTCCAAGTTTCAAAATGTAAGATACAGCAGTGTAAGATACAGCAGTATTGATAGAACAACTGAGCTTTTCTGTCAATTCCTCATGTATAGATACAATCCTCCACCGCTTTGACGGACATCAGTTCTCAGTTAAAAAATGTTTGGGAGTACTATTAACAATATAAAGCCAATGACAATCATTCTTTCTAATTATCACTACCCAGACTGATGTACCAGAACCCCCTAAATCCTATTCATGTGGAAATCTGATTCATGCAGCCTTAGCATTGGCATTTTATTTACCATCTTCAGCACGATTTGGGGCTCTGGTGCTTATCTTGGCGATGTGTCCAGTTTCAGCCCCGACAATCATTCAAAGTAGCTGGAATTGATTTACAGGTCAGTAAACAAGTTCTGAACATTATCATCTTAGTCATCTATATTCGTTCATTAAATACACATACACAGTTAGATTTAAAATATAAATGCATTGAAATAATGGGCATATGGTAGTTTGACAATGACATAAATAAGAAAACTTCTGATAGTAAAAGAAGCAATTTATTACAAGTCAGGGGAGTATATAATTAATATACAGTATTATTTCAGAATAATGTATCTCCTGACATATGAGTCAATGATAATATTATAATAACAACAAACTCACTGAAGCAATTATTGGTACCCAATTATTTCCTTACTAAATGTCACAAACTACACACTCACACTGTAACACATTATGACTTAAATGAAAATGGGTTTCTACTAAGTAAGTAAGTTATTAACTAAAACTAAGACAACAACAACCCTGACCCATCACACACTACCTACCACATCTACAGTCGATGGACCCGGGTTTATGACAGTTAAGAAGACTCTTCTAGATAGACTAACTACACAGTGAGAAAAAAACTAAGCTAAACTAAGTAGACAATTCACTAACGTTCTAACAGTAACAGTTGAGCAACTTGAGAACAACGGTAACTGACTCTTAACCCCTACGAGTACGTGATACTACGGGCCTACGTCTACCCTTTTGTCTTTAACTACACAGTAAATCTACAAGTCTACTACTTTACTACTCCAGCCATTTGACAGAGCCAGTGATGCAAATATTCATTTGTCCCTTCTAAACTGTGGGAAAAAGACGTAATGTCATCTTGTCATGTGTCAGTTTCGATGTGAAGTTTAAGTTATAAAAGTGTCAATATTAATCAAAGTAAAATCTCTTTTTCAAATAATAATTAACAGATTTTGTATACTGGGTACATGGGTTACCTATTAACACTGACATTTGTAGAAACTGCATGACAGTGACTTCTTGCATTATGAAAATAGCTCATTTACGAAACTATCAGTCTCTAGTGTTTAACAATCATATCTTGCTTGATGTACATGCAAATATTGATGATAGAAGAGACAGCAGGGTCCGGATTATTAGGTAATATTGCGCTCAAAGTACATCGCCCGTGTGGGGCTGGAGCCCGAAGGGAAGCAAACACTGCGACCTACAAGGCAAGGGGACTGTTGTGCATTGGGAAGTTGTCCTATAGTCCGTTTACAAATGTTTGCCCTCAGTCAAGTTCAATTTTCTCAAAAAGTATATGTTGTATTGATTTGAAAATTTGCATGCAGTCTTATATTTACGATGACCAGGAATATGCGTTGACAGGTCGAAATGCAGCTCAGATTTTGCATATCGGCGAATTTCTTTGATGTTTTGGGAAAACTTTAGCAAAGCTATGCAAAGAACTAATTTTACAGTGATACACTTCATATAATAGCCGTCCGTCGGAACGATGATGACAATAATCTCAGCGTGTACTGGCAATTTGGTGTGCGGAGGGGACAAAAGTCCAATAGAACAGAATCCCCGGGCCACAGGTGGGGCATGATGATCAAAGGGTTGAATTGTGCCTGTTGTGCTCTGTCTTTTCGCGCTGCTCGTTTTCTCTGGACTCAACAATACACTTATATATGTTAAAGGATGTATAAAAGGCGGACCCCTTTAAAAGTGAGGGGTATGTATATAATTAACATAGACATATATTTGTAGACATTGGAAGAATTATAAAATGAAAATGACGGGAGTATGACAAAAATATTTTATAACCTTATTCTTGGACGAGCCCAGTAGATTGAGACTGTTCTAGGTTGAATTAAATGCAAGCAACCCTTTCTCCAATATTCATCTTCTTTTTTCAAGACATGGTCCTCCATTTTATCCATGCTTTATCAACATTTGATACCCAGCGTGGGTTAGTATCTTGACGTCGAAAATTTTGAATGTAGTATTTTCAGCTGCCACTTGCCCTTTAATTTTAGCCCACACAAGTTCTTTTGGGGTTTAAATGTGAATTGGGGGGAATAAACCCCTATGATCATGCTCCTTATCAACTTGTCAATTTGAAATTTCTTTGACTTTTGTGTCTGTTTTCAAGGGACAAAATTTGGTTTGAAGTGTTTATTGAAGGGAAATTTTCTCTGATGAGCCACATCTTTTTTTTCCCTTTTTTTGTTCGATGTCGTAGGTTTTTTGCTTCTTGTGATATACCATTGTGATATGATCATTTCCATTATGAGACAAGATGGTCTATCTAAAGATGGAAAACTTTTTCGACCCAATTTTCTAAATATTTGGCCATTCATCTCTGCGTGAAAACCCCTTTGTCGAGACTTTGAAACGAAAAAAGGTTCAGCATTCCAAACCCCTTATTCACTAACCGTGGGGTATAACTAAACGTTGTCCTTTCTACGGTACAACGATTTATCCTTCCATCTACGCTCCTTCCTTTTCATTGGCCTGTGATTGATCCTTTTCATCCAAATAAAAATATCATAATTTTTTTGGGATTTCTCTTACCAGTAGGTACTTGCTTCTCTTGACTACTAAAGCGGCTGTCCCAAAAAATATTTCTTCCACTCGATACTTTCTAAAGGGGACGCCCAATTTCCTTATAACTTTCCACAACGTACATTTTGATAACCAATGTCTTTTCTTCCTTTAAAAAAAATCTGCAGCTTTCTTACAGACTGTTTCTTTAACCAACATTTTCCAAAATTTCTCGTCGTATAACCTCCTTGTCAAAGCTACTCAATTATTTCTACCGGCTATTTGCTTTTGTTTGAGGGTTTTTTTTTTGATTCATGCATCCATCGACGAAATACCCTTTACACAAACCCAAAGCATGCACTGTTCTCTTTTCGCTTAAAAAAGATTGATAAAGTCTTCCACGATCAGCTTTTCGACTAAAATATAAGTACAGCTTCATTGCAATGCTTTGAAGTGTGCAGAATTTACCTTTTAATCCCATTCTTTAAAATGAAAATTATCCAACGTTTCTGGGGAAAGGTTTCTGGAAAACCCCCACTGCCTGTATTGGATAGACTTTACCCTGAGCATATCCGTTCGGTAACACCAGCTTCTAAACGGGAAAAAAACCCTGGGACGAAAAATATGTTGTTGACCACAGAAGTTTGGGTTTGGTTTTAAAATCTTTAAAAATGTGTCTTTTTTTGAAAGAGTTTTATATACCCAAAAAACAAACATGGAAATAAGCTGTACAAATTTCAAGACAAAAAAAATTTTGTTTGGTCATCCATATTTTTGTTTGTATGCAAAAAATTTTATCATCTATTGAAATGGTTGGGTTTTAAAATTTTTTAAAAGGGCAAACATTTGTAAACCCCTATAATGTAAAAAACATCCAGAAAAGGATGTGCTGACCACGTGGCGCATTGGCCCTTTTGGTTTTTCTGGGGGCATTGTTTTGAGGCGCGCTTTTGTGGAAACTGCTTTGGGCCAACCATTTCCCCTTCCTTTTTTCGCGAAATATTTTATATTTCAATGGTCCTTGTATGAATTTATGTCTTTTGCAGTCACATAGAGGTCCTTAGTTTTATGTCGAGTGTTGTTTCGTTGGGCGTGATTTTCCCAGTGTTTATATTTGGGGGTCTTGAAGTATGTGCTCTGCAGTCTGGTTTGCCTGTCCCCATGTAAAATGGCTGTTTCCAATCTTGAATTTTGTATACATGGTGCGGGGCCATTTTCCTTTCTAAGGGGAAATCCAACTTTTCCAATCTCTCATTATATAAACTCTTTTTTGGTATTTTGGGTTTCTCATTATTTTAATATCCTTTTTTTTTGGGAGGGAAATGGCACATCCGGTTTGCCCTTCCTTGCCC
>JADZMA010001254.1:0-22894 GCA_020796225.1 Arion vulgaris
TGGTGATCATTTTCTTATATGCATAAGAGTTTTGCATAATAAAATCATTTAAAAAATTATTTTTTATAATAGTCTATTTTGTTTTTTAGATTTTTTGGTAATTAAAGTTTTTATTTATATCATCAAAACTCAATCCTCATTAGAAATCATTACTTGCATTTAACAAATGTTAAAAATATAAACTTTTTTCAAGATATGACAGCGCTTTAAATACAGTTTAGGGGGGTGTCCGGCAAACGGAATATCATGGATAGAAATGTAGCAGACTTGCAAGGGGGACATTTTGAATGCTTTTTGTGTCAACTATAACATGTATAATGTCACATGTCTTGTTTCTAATTTCTATCTGATTTACCCCACTTTTACGCTATAGTTTCCCTCCATCTTCTGAGGATCTGGATAAATTTAAATCAATATACAAATATCTTGTTGATTTAGTATCAATATATCTTAGTCTGATTTAGATAATATTCTTAGTCGATTTAGTATCAAATATCTTATTGATTTAGTATCAATATATCATGTCTGATTTAGTATCAATATATCTTAGTCTGGTTTGTATCAATATTCATAGTCTGATTTATATCAAATATCTTATCTGATTAAGTATCAATTTTCTTATTTTTATAGTTATGAGGACTATCATCATAGCCTCGACAGCCCATGGTGCCCGATCTCCGCCTCAGCAAACCCCGGCGCCCACAAACACCAGTTCGATGTTGATTAATCAATCTCTTTGCATATTTAATTTTTTGTTCTTTTGGGGTGCCCTTGACACCCATCTCTTTCAATCTGGTGGGGGATTCACAGCCTGAAATTCACTATCTTAGTCTGATTAAGTATCAATTCTTAGTCTGATTAATATCAGTATATCTTATCTGATTTAGTATAATTCTTAGTCATTTGTATCAATAAATCGGTCTGATTAAAAAATCAATATATCTTAGTCTGATTAAATCAATATATCTTTCGATTTAGTATCAATATATTTAGTCATTTTTATATTATATTTAGTCTGATTTAGTATCCCAAAATTCATAGTCGATTTAGTATCAATATATCTTAGTCATTTGTATCAATATATCATTCTGATTTAAATCAATATTCTAGTCTGATTTAGTATCAAATATCTTAGTCATTTAGTATAAAAATATCATAGTCTGTTTATATCAATATATCATAACTATTCAGATCAAATATCATAGTTTAAATATCAATATTTTTTAGTTTGATCTTGGTATTAATAGTAATAATTGTAAATTCTTGTGATATAACTTCAGCAGAAAAATGTAGTTTCGGGAGTGGAAATCTCTATATCTAAAATACTTATAACATAATTTCTGGCAAATCTGAAATGTCAATAGAAGATCAAAGACAACAGAAGCTGGATGGGAAGAGGAAAGACTGGATAATATGAATAAAATCTCAAAAAAACATCTATAATTTTACTAAAATTTGGTGGATATGAAAAATGTACATTTATCATTGTATATTTGTTAGCATAAGCAAGTAAGATTGTTAACTGTGCAAGGATAATCAATTCTTGGAGTTATAACTATGCTTTCAGTTGCAGCAAAACTGAAATATTGTGCACAAATGTAATGGATTTTTTGGGTTTTTTAGTTTGTCATTGAAAATACAAAATGTATTCTTTGCATTTTGAATTTTTTTTTGAAAGTACTCTAAAACAAATGAAGATCACAAATTTTTGCTTTGACATAAAGCTGACATGTTTATCTCCTTAATCTGAATGACTGAACATTCAATTAAATACAGATTTAATGGATACAACCCCAATAATTCTTTCTGAAAATAGAAAAAACCTATTAAACAGACTCCCCTTACCTGAATAAACATAATCCATGGAGACAAAATTATAAATTATTGAATTAAATGAAAAACATGTATTCAACAGTAAGATCTGTCTAAAACGATAATGAAAAAGCTAAATTAAATTTTATTGAACATTTGTGGAAAAGATTATATAGGGGCATTTAACCTGGTTCTATAAAATGTTATGAGGGTATAAAAATTCTTTCAGCTGGGAAACAAATGTATTATAACTCTTTCATGACATTTCACTGTCTCCATAACTGCTTTTTTTCAACAATATGGTTGCCACTCTTAAGATGTTTTCAATGCTAGGGAGGGTAGTTCAAAAAAAGCATAACAGGCAGTGTTTTCAATACTAAAACTATTGTTTATCCAAATGAAACAATACATCTTTCAATCTAATCTGGGCCTTTAGCAGACACACCTAAAGTACTGGCGGTGACAATGACTACTCTGGCTAAGTCACAAAACTACACTCATGCGTGCATTCTGAGTGACTCATTAGTATGATCCGAAGGTGGAGGCCGGGTTAAGCGGGGCGGCTGGACTGAATCTGCGGCGTCATTTTTTGGAATTACCCCTTGTCTTTGTTCGGGCAATGGGGTAGTTGACAATGAGAGACAGACAGACTGGCTGCTCTGCCGCTTCCAAGCATCACCAATGGAACAGAGCTGACATCGTGAACGCCCTCATAGGCGGCCAAGAAGACCTTCATCAAACTAATCAATTTAACTACTGATTTCGAGAACTGGGTTTGAAGATAGGTGTGGCAAAAAAAAGACAGTACAACAGGGATACGAGTCGGCTCATCAATCAAAAAAAGAACTAATGGTCAGTCGCTGGCGCTTGGAAAATATTGCGAAGGAGATGGAGCACCTATGGACATTCCGGATCAATGAAGATATTCCAAACTGAAACTGAAACCTAAAGACTTAGGAGTTTTGTTTGAAAAACCGTACCTTATCAAAATTTTATAAAAACAACATGTAAAGACAACCAACATGGAGGCTTTTAAAATTTTACTGCTTATACAATACCCATTTTCCCTGGAAAACAAGAAAGTGATGAGCACCATAGTACTGAATATAAACAAGAAAGTGATAGCACATAGTACTGAATACAAACAAGAAAGTGGTGAACACCATAGTACTGAATACAAACAAAGTGTGACAATATTTTTACTGTATACAAACAAGATGGTGGTAACACTAAAATTACTGTATACGTATATTTTGATTTAAGGCTGATTTCTTTCAGCATTCACAAATTTCCCCTGAAATTTCTCAAGCAGCACCAGATTAGTCAATTCAATTTTCTCAGAATGGACACTTAATGCCATGGCCTTGAAGTCAAGTTTTTGGGATATTGGTTTTTTACAAGTATGTTTGGTTCCCCTTTTAAATTTCCAGTGACAGACTGCCACACAATCTCAGTTTTATTTGGAATTTCTAGCAGTGCCAAAGCTGTTGGACACAGAAAGTCTATGATCTTTTTCATGTCCTGTTCAGAGCTGATAAAGGGTTGAAAGTATCAATATAGAATTCTTCACTTGTTATTTTCTTCATGTACCTACAGTCCCGATTTCAGACTTATCAGACCAACAAATTGGTAGCTCAAGAGAAGTAATTGACTACACCTCAGTACAAGTCTAAAATAGGCAACAGAAAACCATCTACATAAACCTACCCTAAAGAACTACAAGCACAAGTATAAACGATGTGTCAACAGAGAGAAGTCTGGCGACATAGCCTGAATCTATTTTGGGACCCCAGACAGAAAGAAATTGTGCATACCCAAAGCAAACCTACACAATTTTAAAGCAGGAATGGAAAATGGAAGTCATAACAGAGGAAATTTAAATGCTCATATCTACAACACACAACAGTTGGATAATCCTTCTCACAGAAACAAAATCAGTGTAATGTGCATTTAAAGATTTCAAAATAGCCTCAACAATGAACTCACATCCTCATTACTGCAGCTCATCATCCATCAAAAGAAACAATATTGCAATGAATTCAGCTCTCCCCAGCACGACAGAAATGACAAGATTGACCTCTTGTTAAAGAAGAGTGGATCACTTGAACAAATTGAAATGAATATATATGAATAAAAAAAATATAAACAAATTTATGTAAACAACTGCCAAAATCACCCAAATGCAGACCTCAAAGACAACCTACTATCAAATGTCACTGACTACAAATGATTATACACAGGCTCCTAACAGGACACAACCATCCATGGACAATAAAATGCTCAGTGGAAAAGGCCACTTTACAAAAACAAGGATGAATATATCATATTTTCTTCAGAACAAGACACAACAAATGAGACCCACTGGCCAAAATTCGGGATAGGGATATCTAGTCAATATCACTGCGATTGCAGATGTTAAAGCGGGGGATGTCCTTAAAATTCTACTCAGTCAGATCTCGGAAAGAATTGATTTCCCCCCACCACTTTGAAATGAAACTGTATGGTGGGTGAGCTGAAATCAGAAACACGAAGACTATGTCAGAGGGTCATGGATCCAGTGATGCTCGATCCATCACAGGTGATGATAACCACACAATTTTCATCCATGGGAATGTAGTTGCGTTATGTTTGTCTGTGTGTGCCCTAGATGACTAGTGAGCTTGATGCGGGCTTGAAATGTTCTTGCCCCAGTGTGGGAATGTATCGTGCACTTGTGGGGGGTTTTCCCCCTTTCTATTTGGCGTTTTGTTCCATCCCTGCCCTTCTACCTGTCTCGGGCGAAGAACCGTGTCGAAGAAGTGTGCCCAGGCCCGATTCTCTTGTCAACATTCTCCCAGTTGGCGATATCTTTCTGATCCTTTGGTATGGATCTAAGTATTAAATGAATGATGATCACAGTAGTAGTATAGCATGTTCAACTAACATGATGTTAGTGGGAGAACAGAACCTAACAGACTTGTAATCGTTTTTGATAAAAGTGCTGATGCAAACACAATGTCATATTTAAAACAATTTGTAACAGAAAAGAATTTTGACAAATCAACATTCAGTACCCAGCTGGGAATGACACAACTTTCAGTCTGTGTGAAGACAAAATAATTTTTATTACAGGTTTAGTGCATCTTCTCTTTGGTGCAAAGACAACTCATATGACTGTGAACTACTATTTCTGTCTGTAGCTCACAAGGTCACCTAATTACAGTTTTTAAATTTTTGATGACTTTTATGCTATCCAATGCCAAAGGGTTACAGTCTTTGCACCCTTGTCAATTTTGGTGATGGTCGAAAATGTGTTCAAATTGAAGGCACCAAAAGTCACCCTGGGCCTCTGCAAGGTCATTTGGAAAGATCAAAGGGAAACAGAGGTGCATTTGGGAGACAACAAGTAGCATGACAATAAAATACTGCCAGTGACTAAGGACAACTCGGTTTGAGTTGAAGACTACCTCATGCATACATTTTGAATTTATGAGAATGATTAGGAAAGAATCTGGTTCTGTCGAAAACAATGAACTGAATGGACAAGAGTCAATTTGGATTCCTCGTTGGGGCAAATGGGTGTCAATGCTGAGAAGGAAAGGCTGGGCCTCTACCACCATCCCGGGGTGGTCAGCCTATGGAAGGGACTGACATTTTGAGCACCCCAAAAGTATAGCAATGATGACTTTCATCAAACCCACATCCCATCCACTGCCATGGGTTTTCTGGTCTTCCCTTATAACTAAACCACATCAGTCCCTGCTTATTGCAAAAGCTGGGAAAAAAGTGGCGAAAGAACAGCACAACAGGTGAATGAGTAGGCTCATCAATCAACATTGGGCTGGTTATTTTTGCTATATACTGTTGAAAATATTGTGAAGGGGATCAGGCCTATGGACATGTCTGAGAGCAGCAAAAATATTCCAAACTGAAAAGAACTTCACATGAATGACAAAGAAAGTTAGAGCCATACATTTAAAACCCTGTATGAACTATACAGTATTTATTAATAATTATAAATAAATCCAGTCTAATTGGATGAGTAAATATTATTAATGATTTCTAAAACAATGCTTACCTGATCTTGGTAATTGGATCTCCATTTTGTTTATCATAGTATGAATAATCTGGACTCACTGCCGTCTCAAATATAATGACAGTTGGAGCAGGGTTGCTCCCTCTGCAATACAAATTACAGTGTGTACCAGAATTCACTTCAATAGGATCAATGACGTTCTTAGAGATGGCTGTGTTATTATCAAACTTTAGAAGGAGGTCATCCAATGCTCCTGACAACAAATTGAAAAAAAAAAAGATGTGTATTATGTTAGCAGAAAGGCTGTCACTGCACTATTTAAATATATTTTTTCTAGTTTTATATTAACGGAAGGGACATCACTGTATTCTGTAAATAAAGTTTCTGGTTTTATGTTAGATGAAGGACATCATGTATTCTATAAATAATGTTTCTAGTTTATGTTAGATGAAGGGACAGCTGTATTCTGTAAATAATATTTTGTTTTATGTTAGATGAAGGGATCACTGTATTCTGTAAATAATATTTCTGTTTTATGTTAGATGAAGGGACATCACTGTATTCTGTAAATAATGTTTCTGGTTTTATGTTAGATGAAGGGACATCACTGTATTCTGTAAATAATGTTTCTGGTTTTATGTTAGATGAAGGGACATCACTGTATTCTGTAAATAATGTATCTGGTTTTATGTTAGATGAAGGAACATCGCTGTATTCTGTAAATAATGTTTCTGGTTTTATGTTAGATGAAGGGACATCACTGTATTCTGTAAATAATGTTTCTGGTTTTATGTTAGATGAAGGGACATCACTGTATTCTGTAAATAATGTTTCTGGTTTTATGTTAGATGAAGGGACATCACTGTATTCTGTAAATAATGTTTCTGGTTTTATGTTGATGAAGGACATCACTGTATTCTGTAAATAATGTTTCTGGTTTTATGTTAGATGAAGGGCATCACGTATTCTGTAAATAATATTTCTGGTTTTATGTTAAATGAAGGGACATCACTGTATTCTGTAAATAATGTTTCTGGTTTTATGTTAGATGAAGGGACATCACTGTATTCTGTAAATAATATTTCTGGTTTTATGTTAGATGAAGGGACATCACTGTATTCTGTAAATAATGTTTCTGGTTTTATGTTAGATGAAGGGACATCACTGTATTCTGTAAATAATGTTTCTGGTTTTATAGATGAAGGACATCGCTGTATTCTGTAAAATAATGTTTCTGGTTTTATGTTAGATGAAGGACATCACTGTATTCTGTAAATAATGTTTCTGGTTTTATGTTAGATGAAGGGACATCACTGTATTCTGTAAATAATGTTTCTGGTTTATGTTAGTAAGGGACATCACTAGAGTGGTGTAGAGGTTAGGTGTTTGCCTCTCGTGCCAAAGGTACTCAGTTGCTCCTCGTAGAACCATCAGGAATTTTTCAGATATTGATCTTAGTGTGTAGGTGAGATCGAGTTCCTAGTCCCTGCGAGACGATTAAAACAAGGTCCCATACTCAATTTGAGCACGTAAAAGCCTGGCAGTTCAAAATAAAAGAGCAGACTGGAAAGCCGCTGCTCTGGCAAAATTCATTAGAAAAAGATCCCCCCAAAAATTCTTACAAAATATCTTTACCATCTTCATAATTGGATGGGACCTCGCCGGTGCTACGTGTTAGTGCACTGCAGCTGAGATCTTCTTGTATAAGAAAGAGATTGGAGCACACATAGTTACTCACGAAGTGCAATGATGATGGCCCAATCAATCTGTTTCTAGTTTCATGTTAGCAAAAGGGACATCACTACACTAATTAAATGTTTCTTGTTCTATGTTAGCATATGGGACATTACTGCACTATGGGGTTACGAAGAAATAGTGTTTCTTTTTTAGAGAATGGTAAAATGTTTATGTGATGGTTCTCTTTCTCGTGATCACCCGACTGATGTACCAGATTTCCCATAAATTCTGCAAAATATTTTGTCTTATTCATGTGGAATCTGATTCATGCCTTAGCATGAATGTGTTCGTCACATCTTTAGCGTCATTTGGAGCTCTGGTCTTATCCTTCTGCGATGTTCGGTATTGAGCGTTTACTGGTTCACTCTCCGTCAGTCTTGGGCTGTCCTGCGACCTGCAAGGAAGCAGGTTTATTTTTGAGGTAGCTACCTTAGACAACCTTCCCTCCCGGGTTGTTGAGCATCATCTGCCCAGGTTACCATTCTTTTTTTTTTTTTTTTTATTACTTGGTTTGCCTGCCATCCAGTTTTTGTCGGTTTTCTCCTAGCCTTTGATTATCAATCGAACTAAAGGCAGTAGAAGTTCTCTACGAAACGCGTTTAGTTCTCTGGATGGAGACCCATCTTCAAGGCTGCCTCCGCTTTGTCTAGTTTGCATTTCCTTTGGGTGCCCTTCGCCCATTTCTGCTTGTGCCCTCGTCACCGACTGGGCCTGACCTTTTCTCTCTCTCCCTTGTCTCACATTGCTCCCTGGGCAACACCTACCCATCTCCATCTCAGTGTGCACAGTTTATCCAATCGGGAGGAAGCGTTTACACTGGATTCAAGCCTCTGCTGGACTTTCTAGTTTTCTGGACATTAGGTTTGGCACGCTACCCTCTACGTTTACCACCTTTTCGTCACGCTCCTTCATCAGCACCATGCATGTCCAGCCCCATGGTGGCTCACCAGTGTATCATCAGTATGCGTGTTTGGTCTACCTTGGTGCCTGCTCACTGTGTCTATCAGGTTTCTCACCGTGCTCACATTTTCTATGCCTCAAGACTGTCAACTCAATTTGGGCCCCCACCTCAGAACTCTGAGTTTCACCCAGTGTGGGCCCACATCTCTTCTCTGGATACACTCCTCATCCCTTTATGTTTATTGTTAGCTTTTCCATCCACCGGGAAAGACGTGCAGCAGTCACTCTGGGATTCCACTTTCAGTGCTGCGAGCAGACTTCATCCAATGTAACTGTGTCTGCATCACTACTTTCCAGGTAGCTCTCCCTCAATCCCTACCCGTTAGCCAGACAGGAACCATTGTCTGTTTCCAGGATCACCACATGGAGGTGGGGTAGGATCTTGGTGTGCCAGCTCACTAATCCTGGCGTGACATCCCTATGCACATTTGATCGTGTGATGGTTCCTAAGCTTACACTATTCATCTATCTATTCTTCTTTCTTCACTCTATGACTTCCATATTCATTATTCTGACAAATATAGTCTATCATTTAAACACTTCCAATATTCCACTATAGCTTTTATAATAAGAAACTGCATGATGTTACATTCACTACTTCATTCTGAGCTGCGAGAGCTACAAATGTACAGCATTCAACACCTTGATTGACCATTACTGGATCTATGCTTGTATCATTTTTCTCAGTTACATCACCAACTTTTCATGCCATCTCTTTCTGAATCTCAGCAATTTTATGGCTGCCTTTCTTGCCACTCGGTTTCACCTTCAATTCCATGTGGTTCCATCCATTTTGCTGATAAGATTGCATGATTGCAACAACTCTGTTGCCTCTTAGCTAAGTTAGTGCAAGTTTCCTTGCTGGGAGAGAATGAATCTCAGTTTCGCGCTGAGATATATTAATATAGAATCGCTGCTTCCCTTTTGACAATGCATATGGCAGAACCATGTGTGAACACAGTCCATGTTTCGTTTGGATTTTGTTTTCGAACATGATGGCAAAGACTTTTCTGCGGGTCTTCACTTTGGTGGCTGAGATCAAGCCTGGGACTTGATTTAGGCAGCATGTCAGCTCTCACCTTAAAAGCCACATCCTAATTTAAGTTTCAGAGTGCCCATTATGTTGTCTAAAAGTTTCTTATATCATGTGATCAGTCTTTTCCTTACAAAACTGTGTTTATTCTTGTTTGAAATTTGTTTTTGTAACATTTTTTTTAGTCTGTTAGAGAACTTCAAACTGGGTAAAAGATTAAGACTTTCTTCAGAGTTCAAGGAATTCTAGATTTCTTGAGATGTGCTAGTGCCAACATTTGCATGGTTATGTATGAAGATCAGGAATATTGTTGGTGCTATTATGCTGTCCTGTGGAACTCCCTCCTTAATTTAAAATCTACTGAAGTGATTGTTCCTTTACTCTAGCAGATTGTTAGATGAGGAGTCTTTAATCCAAAAAACATGTTGTATGTACTCCTCCTGTAGGACTTTCAGCATAAGACCCTCCTTCTACACTATGCAATGCCAGAGAGAGATCAAATAAGATATCGCATGTTTGAAAGAAGGATAATTTGCATAGAAAGCTGGCATTCAACTCAACATTTCAAGCAAGACAAGAGAAAAGGGCTGTCTCTGGGGTGATTTCAGACTGAAAGAACAAAGAACAATGCATGCAATATAGTAAAGAGTCATCAGTATACTTTGAGAATCAATGCAGGAAAGCTTCAGTGTGATAGTGTAAACAGCATTCAGCAGTCTTCCCTCAAAAAACTGTCTTTGCATTATACACCTGGGCATGCAGAAGGAAATAAAAGGGACATATAAATTATGGAAAAACATATGTTGTGAATGGAAGAAGTATGGACAGAGAAACTCTCATAAAGATCTCTGCTCTACACATGTGGATGTAGAATCAGCGACACTCAACCATATATATTGAATAGGAGTTCAGAATTTTAAACTGTGCAAGGATGTTGCAGGGTTCTGGAAAAATATCCAGAGGGGCCTCCAGAGGAAAAACCAAGTACTTTTGGAATGAGAGAAAGCACCTAATCTCCCTACGAGACCCCCAATAAAATTTAATACAGCCCAATATAATAATAATATATTTACAGATTCATTTGGTTGACCAGGTGAAATATGTACTACAAAAATATACATAGACATATCTACTTCTTAGAACTCTTATATTCACAGAATCATTTCCATATCTCCCAACCTTTGTCCTTATTTTCCCCTGGCTGACAGATGTACATACCTTCATCCTGTCTGTAACTGAAAAGTAATATATGATACCGATGTCTTATATATGAAACTAGCTTTACTATCAGCTTTAACTTCATAGTTGTCACTAAGTGAGTTCAACTAATAATGAAATAATAGGGGTCATCATTTTATCTTTCAATGGAATTGTAGAATGTGATAACTGTCCAACTTGGAGATGTAAAAACAAAATGTTTGACACAGTGAGCAGAAGGAAAATTGTTGTTATTAAAGCATTGTTTCTCAAATACTCCCAGCTTCTAAGCTGTTTATGAGTGTATGGTGAGGGGGGAGAATTGTAGGTTTTAGTGCATCTTGGAATATAAAATAATATAGCGATATGGTTTTCGAGTGTTTACAAAATTACTAGAAAAACAACAAATACCCAAAGTTCTTTTGAAGTCAGCAGGCATAGAGGCAGTGACTGGATTTGCCAACTAATAAACAGTGCTCAATTTTAAGTCATCAATTCCTAGTCTCCCATCTGACAATGAAAAATGGGTTTATCTATTCTCTGCAGATGTAACATTTTAATTTGGAGAAACATTTCAGTCACTGTTGAAGCAACTATATATATTACCAATGACATCTTTCGTTGCTGAAGTGGACCCCGCACCTAAACAAAACATCCTAATTCATGATGAAAATTATTTAGTTGTTCCTCTTTGAATCCAAAAAGATGTTAAAGTGAATCTTTAAAAATATCATTCACAAAATGTTCAGTATTGACAGCAGATATCTAAAAGTCAATAAAACATGTGGATGCAACAGACTTAAATTACAAGGATGAAAAACATATGGGTATTTTTTAGTAGATCGAAAAAAAGGCAAAGGATGCTATTCCTCCTCTGATATGCTATACCTGTACAATGAAAACATTTGAAGATCAATAAAGGAGTTGAATGGAAAGCAAAAAATGAATAACATAAATAATTTAAGATATGCTAAAGACACTGTATCGTCAGCAAAAATAGAAAAATATCTCCAGTTAATATGGTGCTGACAGATGAAAAAAACAAAGGCCTCTACCTAATTAGAAAGAAAATGTAAGTTCTTGGTTTCTCAAAAACAGATCCTACTAGAAAGCACCATCAAAATATTTTTGAACTTTATAAAACAATCCCAGTCTGTGAAATACCAAAACACAAAGTTTTTTTTCCCATTATCAATCAAATAAGTCCATCATTTTTAAAAATCTCTGAACAAACATCAAATTGGATATTTAGCTCAGAAACAAAGATTAGAATAGATCAGACAAAGCAGTCTTCTGAAGTAAGAAAGTTAAGTGTCCACAGAGCCAGTCCAGACATTTGGAATTCAGCCATAGGCAAAATATAAGCACATATTTAGATCTCTGGATGATACCAAAGATCTGTTTACAAAAGAATATTCAGAATTTCATAGACTGCTACAGAAAAAAAAGACTAATATTGATGTGGTGGAAAAGGTCACCTCAAAGAGCAACTCAAATGCAATATCAGATAGCGGAAAATATTATTTTTGAGGACATGTCATAGAAAAAAGGTTTAAAATCCTTATTACAACTGACAAAGTAGTCTAAATTACATAAATATATGACACTTAATGAACTGATCACCATTGGTTACTGGTTACTGATTCCACATGATAGCCTCTGGGCCACCCATAAATGTTCAATTTCCTCAAAGAGGCTTTGGGAATGGTATGCATACTGATGGTTCCTGTGGTTTGCTGATTAAACACACTCCTCTTTCTGCCCCTCAGGTATCCAGTTCTACTTGTACAATGTGTATTCAAACTTTTAAATAGCTGGATATCTAGCCCAACAGGTCACCAAGATTGAAAGAACATCCCTGACCCATCAAACGCTCCCGACAGTCGATGCAAGCATGCCCGCTCGTTCATTTGTAAACTTAATCTCAGGACAGTAAACCCATTAAGTCTCTAAGGTTGGAACCTCTATAGAAAACATCAACTGACAGTTAATTTTCCCAGGACAGATGTTTTGATGTAGTCGTAGTGTATATGTTGCTGTGCATAAGGTTTGCCATTCAGACATCAATATCTCTGAGTGGTAACTCTACGAATCCATTCAACATAATAGTCAAAAATCTGAGAAATGGCAAGGTCGCAGCTACAGATTCAAAAAAAGGACATGCCTGCGGCATGGCGGTCATTTTATTGATAATCTCTCTCCCTGGTGCAGTTAATCAGTTATGATGTTGATCTTTTGTCGAACCATGATGTCAGACCCCCCACCATCTTCCCCCTCTGCCTTCCATGATCTCTTCCTCCATGAATTTTACCTGTTGTCCAAAATCTATAAACCTCCTCTTTGCATTATATGCCCAAAGAACTTTGATTGTCTGATTCTTATGATAAGGTTCCTTTGTGTGCAAGTCTTTTTTAAAACTTAATCGTTGTTTTCTGTTTGCCCTTGGAGTTTCAGCACTCTTCTGTAAAACCACATCTCTATAGCTTCCAGCGATCTCATTGACTGCTTTATTCATTGCAAAATCCCTACAGATTAAGGGCTCATCCCTACAGGATCTCAAATTTCATATCTCTCAGTAAAATTACTGATATGGGAGTTACCTAGTTGGTCTAAAAAGAAAATTTATATATCTTTCGCATCAATAAATTTTGGTTGCCATGGAAACAGCAGCCATCTTGGATTGTAAACAATGTCTTTCAGTCTCCAAGCAGAGTGAAATAATTAACAATAAAATTTTTTTAACTAATATTCTGGCCCCTGAGAAATTTAAATTGTTCTGTAACATGTAACTGATCTCTGGGGGTGCAAAGAATAAGACCTACCCCTTTCACAGCCAAAATAGGGCCCCCGGGTTTTAAAAATATTCATATAAATTTATGTACTGAAAGGTGCATTTTCTGTTTTCTAAGCTTCAATATTAACTTATTTGTTCAGTCGGGGGCTCCAACGTGAAAACAGTTCTCTTTAATTTTGAAAACATGCTACGGCTAATTTGGGTCAACTGCCGTTTGTTTCACTGTTCAGCTACTATCGTTGACATGTTGTTTACAGAATTCAAGGCAGATAACTCCATTTTATTCATATACTATACGGCATGACAAATTTATTTTCATTATTTGAAATAGTTTTTTAAAAAATATTTTCCTGTTGTGAAAAGTGAAATTTTTTGTGAAAGTTTAGTTATAAGATTTGTTTCATCCTCCATGTCATTAAAAGCAGAACAAGCCATGGATTTGTTCCAAAAATTCAATTAAAACACACAGTGTTTCATGTTTTAATTTCACCACAATAATGGAGAATTCAGCAATGGGTAACATTGATTTAAGTTTGAAAGTCATAAGCTTCTCTGAACATGAAATACAACAATAATTTCTAAATAAATATTAATTTACATATATAACTTTATTATCAGATTGTTCAGAATTTAATTTCTGCATTTTATGAAACAGTATAAATATAGTTTGCATAGAACTAAAGTTATAGGCATATTTCCAAGATCACTCCATTTTGAAAAATTTTTTTTTTTTAGAAATGTGTTCTGGCAGGCGTGATTACCCAAAATTTTCTAGGACACAAGATTAATAGATATATGTCAGAGGCCAAATCTCATATTGCAATCTTGAAGATTTCTTTCCAATGGAAAACATACATTACCACATTAATGAAAATTTTCAAATGGGAGAAAACTGCATTTTAAAATGTAAAGTGAATTCAGTCTAAATTGTCAAGGAAGTCATCTGTTAGAGCATAGTAATTTCCAAGTCTAATTGAATCTAAAATATATGTTAGTACTCAGATCAAGCTTTACAATGATACATAACTCGATTGAGTTGAACTGAATTCCATACACTGTATCTAGGGACCAAACAAAGACAATTGTAGACATTTTCTTTAAAGAAGAATTTTTAGAGGTAGGCTGTTCAAAATAATTTTGAAGCATTTTCGGATCACAAATAAAAACACATTGCGTAATTCGATTGTAGAGATGCAATACTAACATAATATGATATGATGAGTTTGAAAAATCGATATCTATAAGCTATAATGCCCAACTTCAGTAGCATGCTGCCTTAAATGGTTAATATATCCAGTATTCACCAGACTGTTGTCAGGTGTGGCATGGGGCTGGCTACCTCATCCAGTAAAAAGCTTATCTACAAAACAACAAACCGTGACCTCTTGTGAATTAGTAGAGCCCTATACCTCAACTGGAGTTTAAAGTGCAAGAGAGAGAGAGAGTGGACAGACGTTTGTGTTGGTCTTTGATCATCTACACCAACTGGCACTGCCCATGCTGAAGACTATCCGTAACTGAAAAATGAAACAATAAGAAATACAAATAAACAAATAATGTATTATTCACAACAGAAACATATATTTGTTACCCACACAAACATATTGTATTAATTGTAGCCACAAACACCAAAGTGTCTTCTCTATTCTGTAAACAGAACTACTGTAGTGAGAATTCATACATCCTTCTGTCAATAATAAAAAGATTTTATCATGTGCTACTGGCAGATTCAGTAATAGGAATACTCACCATTTGCTATAGTAAATTTTACAAGAATGACTTTCTTGGAGACTGGAACAAAATCCACTGTGTATCTGGGATTGGATGTAACTATTGTTTTTCCTTGCGTCAGAATGACCTGTGAGTCTTCCACAGCAGACTGTCGAATAATTTCTACACGATCAGCAAACATCAAAGGTCTGTTGATATCAAATTCAAAATTCAGCTGTTTACCTTGAGAGATATCCTGATCCTTAGTTCCTTTAAGCGTTATATTGAGGATCAGCTTTTCTGCAGAACAGACAAAATTGTTAATAAAATCTCAGTTCACAGCCAAGATTATAAGTAATTTCTGCAACATTACTATTATCCCATTGTTTGACAAAAAACAAAATTACTTATTAACAATATACAACAATGTTCTACTGATAAACATTCTCTAAGATGCAACATATGTATCTTTGTATTCTGTCATTTTCGTAATAGTTTCAGTTGCATTGTCTGAGACAGGTTTTCTTTAATAAGTTAAGTTGTTAGTTCTAACCAACCCTTAAGCCTGAGGAAAAGTGTGCTATCTTGACCTTTTCCCTCTGGATCTTATTTAACCCTTTCACTCCATATTTCTCTTAGTCTTCGATACATATATATTGCATTGTATATGATATATTGCATTATACTAAACTGTCCTGGGCATGCGGTGTTACGATAATGAGAAGCGGGCAGGCTTGCATCAACAGCATCGATTGTTGGGAGTTGAAGATGGATAAGGGGATATTCTAGGGTCTATTCGCAGTCTATTGGATGATGACACTAAAATCGATGTTGAATCGATCAAGCGATTGAGGCAGTTTGGAGTTACCCATTGTTCAAGTCGAACTGGATGCCTGAGAGGCAGAGTGAGAGTGTGTTTAATCAGCAAGCCACGGGAACCATCAGTATGCATACTCTTCCGATATCTGTTGGGGAGACTAGCACCTTGGGTCTGCCCAGCGTGCAATGACGTTAGTTTAGTAGCCAATAACCAATACTAAACTAGCCAGTATGCTACTTACATCCTCTTAAAAGTGTGGCAAGCCAAAATATTGGCTCAGAAGGGTTAAAGGTTGAAATTGGCGCATGATGTGGTCACCATGAAGTAGACAGAGCACAATTTATTTTAAAGCAGCATTTTGAAGACTAGCTTCTTACAGATAGATGACCATTACTTCTTTCCTCCTGCTAATTAGACAGGCATATTCATCGTTCTCATTATTTTTCATCATTCCTGTATCAATCATTTTCCAACACTCTTTTTCATATTTTGTTATCAAGACTGTGTTTTCTGCGCGTCATTAGTTCTTTTCTGTTCACTAACAAGTAATTTTGATGATAAAAAAAAGTGCTCTATAGATCTCAATGTGTTTTACTGTACAAAGAGAATAGAACACACATTAGTTGAATTTCTTGCTTTATCTGAGACTGATCTTTAGTATCGAAAATATAAAATATATATTAGATAACAATTAAGGTAAAATATGACACAATTGAAGATGGCTCTCCTTCTTCTTCTTCTTCTTCAGCGATCTCTGGTCATGCGCTAATTTACTGTGGACCACAAACTGGGCAGACAGCTTCAGGTCTGTCAGGTTTCCCAAAGCTTAGTTTTCAGGTCGACTGGGTGTGGCCACATGTTGCTTCTCAGCTCACAAGAAGAGGACAGTCTTGCAGGATATGCTCTGGTGTCTGTTCTGCCTGCTGCACTGGCAGAAGCTGTTTGACTTTTTCCCTAGTCTGTATAAGTGTTTGTTGAGTCTGCAGTGTCCGGTGCGTAGTCGAAATATAATGACCTGGTCTGTTCTGCTTAGGTCTTTGAGGGAGTCTTTTCCATAATCATATCCAGTGTTTGTCTTCCAGTCTACTGCAGATTTTCTCTGTATGAGGGTTTTGACCTCTTGAAAAGACAAGGGTTGGTAAATTTGCTCTTTGGCACTGCCCTCCTTAGCTAAGACATCAGCACTCTCATTGCCTGCAATGCCACAGTGAGATGGAATCCACTGCAAGTGATTTTCTGCCTTTCTGAAAGCTGAGCAAGTTCTCTTTGTAGTTTTTGTACTGTGCTATCAGTGGATTTAGCCTCCAGGGCTTGTATAGCTGACAATGAGTCTGTAAAAAATACCATCTTGCTTGCAGCTGCTTGCAGCTTATTCATGTGCTGTGCTGCCATCAGAAGGGCTATGAGTTCTGCTTTGTAGTTGAAACATATTCTTCCAGTAGGAGCCGCTAGAGACACAGTGGTAGCATCTGGGTGCCTAATGTACACCCCTGCTCCACCATTCATGATTTCTCCATTGCCGATCCATCTGTGTAAATTCTTATCCAGCTGTCTTCTGGAAACATGTAATGGAGATGTTCCATTGTAATTGCTTTTTCACTAGATTAGGCTCGGCATCTTTGCTTAATAATTTAGGGATGGAGGTTGAAAAGTTTAGTGGTACTGAGTCTGGTTCCCAGTGATCAAAAGCAATTCTTCAGGTATGGAATTATGATTTAGTAGTTCCAAGTATGACTTTCCTATTTCTTTTGCTTTGTGGTTTAGACTTGTCGCTTTAGTCTGTTCTTTGTTCTAGCGCCATTTTTTCATGCAGTGGATGGTGAGGCATTCTTTTGATCCTTACAGTCTGTAGAATCACTTTTCTCCTTCTTCTGTCTTCCAAGGGCTGGATGTTGGCTGCCTTTTCCATTTCTACAATTGGTGTAGATTTCATGGCTCCCAAAATAGTACGCAGACACCTGTTTTGTGTTTTCCAGTATCGATTTGTTTGAATGGGCTGCTGATATCCATATCGATGATGCATATTCGAGGGTCGGTCTAACTGCACCAGTGTACACCTGACTCAGGATTCGAATATCAGCCCCCCAGGTAGTTCCAGCCAGCTTCGCATCACACTTTGTTTCCTCATAGCCTTTCTGTTTGTTTCCATTATGTGATGTTTCCATGTCAGACGACTGTCAGCTTAACTCCCAAAAAGGTTGGAGTATGGGAACGGGGACGATATCATCGTTAAATTCAAGTGTTCTTCCTTTGTTGACAATGAAAGCGTTGCTATAGTTTTGCTCGGTTTATTTCTAGCCCTTTACTTGCCCACATTATGACGTGTTCAGGCTGGCCTGGAGTTTAAGATGGCAGGACCCAGAAACTCGGAGGTGTACCACACAGCTAGATCATCAGCATGGAGAGGGTGTGATACATGTCTGGGCAGAGTTTGTGGCAGATCATAATATATACAGGAAAAGCAATGGGGACAGTACGCTGCCCTGTGGGACTCCTGCTCTAATTTGAATCTGGGACTGTGCACTCCATCCAATTTTACAGATGCTTGTCTTAGGTAGAAAGTCTTTTATCCAATAGTACATTCACCCGTATTCCACTGCGTAAGAGCTTGAGTAGCAAACCATCTTTCCAGACTTTGTCAAAGGCCTTAGACATGTCGAAGAACACAGTGAGGGTTTTCTTCTTTTCTTGGAAGCCATTTTCTATGTCCGTGCGAGGTATGCCACTTGGTCATCAGTGCTTCTATGCTGCCTGTAGCCTGTCTGGGCTGGATCCAGTTTATGGTTGAATTCTAAAAACCACTAGAGTCTAGTGGTTATCACTCTCTCCAGCAGTTTTGCAGTGCAACTTAGCAAACTTATAGGTCTGTAGCTCTCGGATCCTTTTGTCTTTTCCACTTTGAAAATTGGGTGGATTTGGCATTTTTCCAGATGTCTGGGACTCTCCCTGTCTCCCAAATATTGTTAAAAATCTGGAGTAGAAGACTCTGTGCTATTGGGCCTATTTGTTTGAGCATGTCGTTTGATACTCCATCTGGTCCAGGGGCCTTTTTACGATTGAGCTTTTTCAGTGCTCTCTGCAGCTCAGTCAGTGTGATGTCTACCTCCATACAGGATTCACTGTTGCTTTAATATGATTTATCTCACTTCTGACTTCTTTCCTTGCTCCTGACATTGAGCATGAGCTTTCTTGCTTGTAACACTGGGCCATCAGGGTGGCTGCTCACTTTCCTGTGAGAAGTTGTTCTCCTTGCTGGAGAACTGTTTTCCCTCTAGATGGGTTGTCATCGTTCAGGCTTTGTAAATCTCCACAACTTTTGAGTATCTTTTCCATGTTCAAAGAGGCTGTCTTTTCTTTCCAGGATTTTCTACACTGCTGGTTTCTTTTTCTAACATAAAGGGCCCTTGCTCTATTGTGTTGCATTACATTTTGGTCCGTTGGTTCGAGTTCCATTGTATTTCTGGCACTGCAAAGCGAGCTATGGAGAACTTCCATCTCTGGTGTCCCAATATGGCTTGTAGTTTTTCTCCTCCCTCTGGGTATAGCCTTTTTTGCAGCATCTAAAATGGCTTATTGAATGAACGTGCATCTCTGTCCACTTTTCCTGATTGATTAATTTCTTTACAGTACTTGTCTGCTAGTTCTTGGAATAGCTTCCAGTCTGCCTTTGTGTAATTCCAACTAGGGGCAGAGTTTGTAAGTTCCTCCTTGTTAATGTTATTTATGAGGAGTTTCACTGGTCTATGGTCACTACCTCAAATCTGGTCGCAGACTTGCCTTTCGGTTATCCTGTGAATGTCGTCTGTTTGCAAAAGCCAGATCTGGGGTGCTTGTTGTCGCCACCGTCGTGAGTAACATGTGTGAGGATCATCTGGGTGGTTGAGAATGGTGAGACTGTTGGTGATCAGCCATTCTTCAAGGCTTTCACCTCGAGGATCTAGCGTGTCATAGCCCCAGCTTGGTGAGTGGCTGTGAAGTCTCCTACTATAAGCAAGTTGTCATCTTGAACTTTGATAGCTTCCAGCTCAGTTTGAATGGAGGGTGGTGGGTATATATTGTATAGTGTCATCTTAGTGTTGTTGATAAGGAGTTGAACAGCTATGAATTCTGTGCTCATCTGATTGGACCTGTGAAGTTCAACTGCCGGTATGGAATTACGAACTAGTGTTACTACTCCACCCTTATGTCTATTTTCTCTATCCTGACGGAAGGTTTCAAATCCTCTAATGCTTAATCTATTTCCCGGATTAAGGTGCGTCTCTTGGATACAGCAGATGTCAATCTTTTCTGCTGCATGACGTTCCTCTAGCTCTTTTTGTTGGTTACCCCCTTTTGCATTCATTGCATAATGTGAGGGTGAAAGTTTGTCCTTGCTGCCCGTAGTATACCTGTCCTCCCCTGGCTTTGCAAAAATCAACAGGGCCGCCAGTAGCATGGTGGACCCCTTCGAGGCAGGGTTCGGTCCACCACCACCTGGCTGTTTCCATGGTGGTGGCACCACAGTTATATAAATATTTGCATGCCATTTGAGTTGTTCGTATGTGTCGATTCCTCCCCCTAATAATGGCTGAACATTCCGTTTCTGAGGACATCTTTTTGAGGTTGTTCTCTAGACAATTGCAGTCCCCTGCTGACGAGATCTGTCTTCCCGGGTTTTTCTGGAGTCGTCCTACTCTAGATGACTTCAGCCTTCTGTTGCCGGGACTCCTACGCAGGCTTTTTGCAGGGTGCTCCCTGGACACTGTAGTTTAATCCTGTGCTAGGAAAGTGTCATAGAAGTAGAAGACAAGACAAGAAAAAAGGATGTCCTCCTCAAGGGAGAGAGAGGACAAGTGCTATTTGTCCCATAGCTGGGGATGGGTTGGTTGCAGCCAGAGCATTTACCACTCGCGGGTGGGTTCTGCACTGTCACCTTATGAGGCCCCATCCTGCTCCGCCTTTGGTCTGGCTTTCACCTTCAGTCTGTTCGGCTTGGTTAGACCTGCCAGGGGTTAGACTCCCGCCGACATAGCCTGAAGGATCCTAAAGGCACACAAACCTTCCAACCACGATAAGGTAGGCTAATATGGGAGAGATGGCACTATAAAAACAAAACAAATAGAGGGAGTGGGAGGTGTCAAGCTTGCTACATAACTTTTCTAAAATATGAGAAATGTCTGCAAATAAGATAGGCCTAACCATGTCTTCCTGGGTGTCCATTTATTTGATCCTGTTATCCATGGTTCTACATGTGAATGCGACATCTGGTGCCAAAAACAAGACCTAGAGTCAAACAAAACCTATCTTTACAGAATTTTGTTCAATTTCTGAAAGTTTCCCGAGGATTGTATAGCAGATAAATAAGGTTGCTTGTCCAAAGCTATAGCTATGCATGTGCAAGTCACTGGTTTTATTTTCTCACACAAAAAACTTTGACCTACAGAGAGGTTAAACATGAAATGTTTCAGCATGTAAACAAAACCGTGTTTAACCATTTCACCACCCTCTTACACTGGAGTCTACAGGTGCTAAACTCTAGACCATAGACTCCTAACTTTCTCGCCCACCACCACTTTCATAACAAAACTTCATAACGTCCCTCACTTTATAACAGTTTGCCAACGCCCTCTCCGACATATATACATGCTCTATTTTCTCTTTGACATAAAAATTGATATATATTTTTAACAATGGTCAATTTTCAAATGATTATATGCATGAAATGAAAATTGATGAAATAATGGATCGTGTATGGTGGGCATAAGGTGAATTTTAATGTATAATTTAAATTTTAAATGATTATTCAAATGATCGCAAAATCATGACACTTATTATTTTATAATATTTAGTACTAATTTCTTCTTTAAGGAGCCTCTGACCACTAATCGCCTGAACACCCCCCAAATTCTTCTGAACCCACTAGACGCTTCAGCCCTACGGCGGTACCACCCCCTTTGGGAAATGCTGTCTAGACTAAAGAAGAGGGAACTCTACATAAACCTCTTGGGAAAGCAAGTCCTCCAACAGAGGCTGTCAGTGCAGGCTTCACTGACGCATGGACAAATCCAGATTTCAATCAAGGCTTTCTCAAAGAGCATACCCATGTAAAAGCAAAGAGAAAACTACTCTAAAACTTAACAGACCATGAATGAAAATAGACAGAAGACTCCATTTCCTCACCAAAGGCAGAGCATGTCAGCCTTAACAGGCATGGTTACTCAACAATAGAAATGGGGCATGTACACATCAAACAGTTAATGTTTATCTTCAGATATCTTATACAGAATGGAGTTGTCACAGTGGATCATATTCATGGAGACAACTCATCTCTCTGTTGGAACTGAGCATAAGAAACTGATCACAGAAGAAGAAAACTAATATGAAGTTGTTAATAAATACCTCTAGTTTTATTACTGCATTCTACCCCATCAAATGTTGGTCATTAGAACTAGTGGTCATACCTAAGACAAACGCTCAAAATAAACAACAATAGACTTCCCCTATACAAACTTTAGTAGACACCAAAAAGAAAGAAATAGAAAGATAAAGAAAGCAAGTTGAATGCATTTGAAAATAGATTCTTCTTGTTTTCTTGCGTTTGCTACATGAATTCAGACATAGTTAGGGCGCCTGGTATGCTACCTCTGACTGATTTTTGCATGAAAACTCTTTCCCTTTTTATCAGTGTTCGCCATACAGGCGGGCCTTGTCCAACTTCAGAGGTTGAAAATAGATGTCTGCAAAAGAATGAATATAAAATGGAACAAATTCAGAGAAGTGATGAAATCAGGGAAAAGTCTGGTCAACTACTAGTGACAACTGTTAAAAGAAAGATGG